>JASTWP010001308.1:0-79406 GCA_030770255.1 Temnothorax ravouxi
GCGACTCGCGTTCTGTGTCTTATGTAGATAGGCCTTAAGAGATATATTCCGGAACGTTTGTACGCGAGCATTACACCGTGCGTGCGTGCGTTATTCGACACCATGCAGTCGAATAAAAGAATTACATTCTCGATGAGAGATTCCGAAGAAAGCGATACGACGCCTATCCTAGACAGCGAAGGACGCGACGACGCATGTCACTGCAAGGATTGTGAGGCCACATCCCAGATTGTCTGCCCGGCGAATAATTAGCTGTTTGCAACAACGCTAAGTACCTCTGTTTGTTTCATTAATTATGCGTAGAAACTTGTTGCGCATAATTTCTACGTTTTTCTCCGTCTAATTACAACTTAAGATGACATTTTATGGGCAGTAGACCAGCAGCAGCAGATAGTACCGATTGGCTACAAGACAGAGAATTTCTAAAAACTCGAGAACTTCTCTATTTTGTAGCCAAATAAAATGTCATCTTAAGTTGTAATTAGACGGACAAAAACGTAGAAATTATGATTATGCGCAACAAGTTTCTACGCATAATTAATGAAAGAAACAGAGGTACTTAGCGTTGTTGCAAACAGCTAATTATTCGCCGGGCAGACAATCTGGAATGTGGCCTCACAATCCTTGCAGTGACATGCGTCGTCTCGTCCTTCGCTGTCTAGGATAGGCGTCGTATCGCTTCCTTCGGGATCTCTCATCGAGAATGTAATTCTTTCATTCGACTGGTGTCGAATAACGCACGCACGCACGGTGTAACGCTCGCGTACAACCGTTCCGGAATATATCTCTTACACGCGGGGAGTACACGACGGAGAAAAACGTAGAAATTATGCGCAACAAGTTTCTACGCATAATTAATTATTTCTATGTCTTAGTATGCTTATCTACAACAAATAAAAAAACTGTCCAAAACCGCGCATTTTCTCGTGAATAGTTGCAATTTTAGCGTAGTTTAGCATTAAGTTAATTGCATCTCTAATTTAGTTGTAGTTTCCGCAAATTTTTTGTCGTAGTTAGTTTGGCGGAGTTGTTAAAAATTTTTGAGAATTTTTTACACTCATCTACAAACAATTAAGAAAGTTTTCGAAATCGCGCATTTTCTTGTGATTTAGTTGTAATCTTAGCATTGTTTAGCATTAAAACTTCTTCTAGACGTTGAATCTTAGTTTTATTTACACGATATTGTTCCTACATGTTGTCCCTACGTCGCCTTGGTGTCATTATACATATATAACTGCGGTAATTTTGTTATTGTCGTCAGATGACAGTGGTATATGTGCCCAAATTAATAAATTTTTAATTTTTTTTTGTTTCCGATATGAAATCGTACAAGGCGATGTAGATTTTTGTGCGTACTTTAATTCTAGACCAAAAACTTGCAATTCTGTAAAGCCAATTCAAAGATTCTTTAAAATGAAAAAATGTCGGTAACTACCGCCACTATAGGATCCCCTTAATATAAAATAAAAATGACTGCTAGACTGTTTTCTGCCTTTTTATAAGTCGACTATTTAGAAGTCGACTTTCTGTCGACTTCTATAAGTCGACTATTTAGAAGTTGACTTTCCGTCGACTTTTATAAATCAACTATTTAGAAGTCGACTTTTAATCATTTTTAGAAGTCGGAATTTTAGAATTTTAGGAATCCTGTATATTAATTATACTTATGAAACATAATGTATAATTATTTCATGATATTAATATCTAATATTATACCTTCCAATTATTTTCTGACAAGTTTGTCTCGCTAAGATCGTAGTAGGTGCCATCCCACCGAATGCAATAAGCGCTTCCTGAATTACACTCGTATCAGGAACGAAATATACATTTAAGGCCATGTTGACTATGGCAATATCATCATCTCGCCTCTTCGCTTGTTTGTAGGCAATAAAGTATTGATTCTGCAAAAATATAAAGGCAAGAAACGATTCTCATTGCCGTGACAAAGTTATTTATTAGTACCTTTATTATTACTTTTTACCTTTTTCGTAAAAGGAATGTCAATAGAAACTAGTACTTCTTCAGGTAAAACATTGTTACGTCGATATCCGATGAAAAAGGTATGATCCATTGGTATAGTTCGACTGTCATGGTTTAAACTGCATAAATTTAATTTAATACACGCAGCCATAAAGATTGGATTTAAATCTGATATTGGACTACCAGTCATTATGTTGCCACCCACAGCCTAATCGAGAAAGATTTGTTATTCAAATAAAATTATTATAAATAACAATTATAATGCATCAGAAAGACACTCATACTTACAGCAACATTTCTTATCTGTTTTCCAGCAAACCAATGTAACATATTTATTATTTCCCTGAAGATCCTTGTATTATATTCTATCGGGATAACATTATAATTGTATGTTATATCCAACATATAATTAATTATCTTTTTACATAATTTTTTACATTAGATAAGATTATTGTCAAATGACAATTACATCATATATAGTTATAATTGTTTATACACATTAAATTGTTTATACATTTAAACTTTTAATTATAATATTAATAAATATAATTCTAGATATATATTACCAGGTTTTATTTTAATATAGTATCTTAATGTTTCTTCAAGCTCGACTAAAGTCACACTCGCACCCACTCTTAATGCCTCTGGTATTTCAATAATTCCATGCATTTCTTTGATTTGCGTCGGTTGTATAAGTATCGGGTATATTAAATGTTTAAACTTCATTTCAACCCCTGTACCAGTATAAAATGATTTCTTATATTCTGACATCGCAATATATACAAAAAAGAAATATACGAACCGATTTCCGTGTTACCGATGACAATCTTAGCATTTGGATACTGTTCCTTAAGAGCAAGCAATGTTTTGAAATTCGTAGGTCTATACCAACTGACATTTTTCCCTTTCACTATTAGATATTGCTCGTCCAATTTAGATTCAATCTGTACAAAGAAAACGTTATTTCTATTCTATAACCTATATCATCTCACAACACGTTACTTGACTCGAAAAGGCCGTAGCCGGATAAGAAGAATCAATGTGCACGCACACGGATTATGCTAATTTTTTTTGTTTTGATTGCTATTAGTGTTACTTACAATTTAGTCAAATATTAGCCCTTAATATTGAACCGTTTTGATGTAAAAAATAAAAATAAAAATTTCGAAAATAATTTATATTTTTTAATCGGCTTAACCGATTTTGATGAAATTTTAATATGTTGTAGATATCATTGAGACACATTTGTGGAAAATTTGGGAAAGGTTTCTGATAGAAACATTGATAAAAAAAATAAATAAATGTTCTTGCTCTTTTTTAGTCCCAATATCTTTCTGGCACAATTATGAAAAAATTTTTGTAGAATCTTGGAGTAGTTTTCTATCAGATATAATTCTTTGGAAGCAATAAAATGGGTAGGCGGTACTTTAAAAAAATAAACTATTCTTTTTTATTTTTTTTTAAATATGATATGCCTTTGATATGATCGCCATATATTTTATGTAGAACTAGCTAGTTACCCGGGCTTCGCCCCGGAGGACATATGTAATAAACCATGCAAATAGTCTCTCTCTCTCTGTCTCTCTCTCTCTCTCCCTCCCTCGCTCCTTCCCCCTCTAAAATGCTATAAATTAAAAAATATTACTTATTTATCGACTGAAGTTCAATTCCGTCATATATAATTCTTTGAGATTCACTCAAATATTTCCTAAAAAATTGGAAAAATTTCGTAATCGATTTCCAAAAAAATACCGGTTCCCAAAATAATTGGTAACGAAAAACTATACAGTTTATAGCACTTTCCAGAAAATTCTACCCCTGTTTTACATACAATTCTTTAAAATTTGATCAATTATTTCCCGAAAAATTCGTCAAACTTCTGATACTTGCTTCCAAAAAGATCGGTAATAAAAAATTATATACTTTATAGCACTACCCGGGAAATTCAACCCCTACTTTATGTACAATTCTTTGAGATTCGGTCATTCCGAACCAATTTCCAAAAAGATCGGTAACAAAAAATAGTACATTTTATAGCACTCCCCGAGAAATTCTACTCTTTCTTCATGTATAATTTTTTGAGATTTAATCAATTATTTCCCGAAAAATTAGAAAAATAAAAAAACAGGTTTCCAAAAAGATCGGCAACAAAAACTGTACACATCATGGCGCTTCCCGTAAAATTCTACCCCTACTTCTTTAAGATCGGTCAATAAATTCATGAAAAATTGAAAAAATTTCCGTACCGGTTTCCAAAAAAATCGGTAACGAAAAATTATACACTTTATAGCACTCCCCGGAAAATTCTACCATTGTTTGATCTATAATTCTTTGAAATTCGGTGAATTATTTCTCGAAAAATTAGAAGAATTAGAAAAACCGGTTTCCAGAAAATCGGTAACAAAAAACTATACACATAGTGGCACTCCTCGGAAAATTCTACCCTTATTTCATATACTTTTGGTCAAAATTCGGTTCAGGGGTTTGGGCTGGACGTTGATGAGTCAGTGAGTGAGTGAGTGAGTCAGTCAGTCAGTCAGTCAGGACATCTTCCTTTATATATATAAATTTTGGGATAATATTCTACAAATAATTTTTTTGAACCAATAAAATAGGTAGGCAGAAGTTTAAAAAAATAAAATATTGTTTTGTATTTTTTAAAATTATGATATGTTTTTTGTACCATTGCCATATTTTTTTGTAGAATTTTGAGGCGGTATTAGTAGGTAAGCTAAGAGAGTTCTAACTCGGGGATCTGAGGGGGGGGTGAAAGGCGGGGGGGGAGCCGCGGGCAGGGGGGCCGCGGGAGGGGACACCGCGGGCGGGGGGTGAGGAAGAACCGCGGGGAGGGGGAAAGGGAACCGCGTTTTTCGAGCGCCGCGGGGAGGGGGGGAACCGCGTTTTCCGGCGCCGCGGGGCGACCGCGTTTTCGCCGCGCCGCGGAGCGTTCACGTTTTCACCGCGGGAGGGGTCCGCGTGACGTCACACGCTCCCGCTCGCGTTATCTCTCCCTCGCCCCCGTCCCCCGGTCGCGCGCGTCTTCTCGTTCGCGCGCCCCCGTCCCCCCCCCCCGTTCACGCGCCCGACTCCCGGCCCCCGTTCACGTTATCTCTCCCGGCCCCCGGCCCCCGGCCCCGTTCGCGCGACGAGTGCGGCACGCGCATTCTTATTGAAAGTTTTAATTTTAAACCGTTGACGGTGGACAAGGGAACGATAGACAGAAGGAAAAATAATTAAAACTTTTTAACCATATTATATGTATTTATTTATCATGTAGCGCATTATACACAATAGTATCAGCAGCATACGCCAACAGTTCACAATCAAAAATCGAATTTGTATCATAAAATTCACGCAAGATTGTAACTGCGTTACATTTATCGGTGATACAATTTTGACGTAAAATTGTTACAAAATGTTTGAATTTATCACTTACGTGTGAACATATTTATATAGTTGAAAATACACATTCTCGACGCAATGTTCTAGTTCGAACAGGAAGAGTACAGTTGACGGTTTCATGTACAAGTTGGTGCCGCACGACGTCAATTTTACAATACCTGCGTCACGTATTTTAACAAGCTCCAGATCTCGAAACGTTAGCGATGATGGTGCCGATAACTGCACGAGTCGCTGTATATCTGCACGTTTTTCAATGAATGTCACCCACGTTGCATGTGGCAGAATTATCCGATTGCCTCGGTTATCACCAATATGTATATCCACAGAGGACATAGGTCCCGCGTTGATTCCAACATCCAAAAATTTATATGCTGTCGATGTCAAGGCAATCTCCTTCCCAAAATACGTGGCGTGTAGCGGGGTTTATCAAAACTGTAAAAAATACAATTATATGTTTATAAAAGTTTTTTTTTACACAAGTATATATGAAAATTAGCACAATGAGTAACTGTTTCTCGCACGTTTCATCCTGAATCGGAACGTAGTAGTTCGCACCGTGAGTGTTCATCGTATCTGGAGGCTGTTTGCGACGTACTCGAACCGTATCGAACTCTCGACTGCGCTCTAGAATCCTCGTAGACCATTTATACATACCCAAAACTGCAAATCTTGCAAAAATAGCGCCAATGTACGGCTGCTGCATGGTGACCACCACCACAATCCACATATACGTTAAATGTAATATCTTTGTCAAGAACATTCGTGATGAGATCACCTCATCGGGTATCAAATATTATTTCTTTTCAAGAGCATACGTGTCTCGCGATGATTTCATCGAACACGTGCAAAACTGCAAATTTTACAATTTCGCATAAGTCAATGGAGCGTTATTGTTTTGAAGAACATGTCGCGACATGTCTCGCGATGATTTCATCGAACACGTGCAAAACTGCAAATTTTGCAATTTCGCATAAGTCAATGGAGCGATATTGTTTTGACGAACATGTCGCGACATGTCTCGCGACGATTTCATCGAACACGTGCAAAACTGCAAATAGCGCCGATGTACGGCTGCTGCATTGATACAGATCAAACCACCGAAAGTCAATGGTGTGTTTTCGTGAACGTACGTGTCTCGCAATGATTTCATCGAACACGTGCAAAACTGCAAATTTTGCAAATAGCGCCGATGTACGGCTGCTGAGATGAAATTAGATTTGATAAGCAAACGATGCATCATTAGTAGAATATAAAATGACGAATCTGGGGGATACGCTCAATAGTCGAGAACTGGAAGTCGTGAGTGCAACAAATGGCGTTAGCAAGAGGATCGTGCAATAACATGGAGCAAGTGCTGTTGGAGCAATCCACCCTGTTAAATTCGAGGGAAGACTTTGCCGCGTGGGAGCAACGATGCGACGAGTTTATCGAATCGCTGGAAGAACAAAGCCGAATTAAACGGCCACGATTATCAATCGATCAGTCATCGATCGGTCTCAAACAGTCGTTGGTCGCTTGCATCGCGCGACTCGAAGGTCTGAAAGATTCGGTACGTCAACGTTTCGTGCATGGGGGTGCTGGATACAGTGCGAGTGAGACAGGACTCAAATGGCGCGAGATAGATACGGCTTTTGAAAGCCGTATACTGACCGGTGCGGTAATAAATTCCAAACACATCGAACCTCATCAATTTCTCAAAAATGCGAGAGAAATTGTACTCGATCATGTGCGGAACGTCATGCAACTACATGACAATGTAAAAATTAACACAGTGTTTAATGGTGAATTTGTTGCGGGTGACAAACGCGCGAATAAAAGTATCGCAACGAGAAACTATGAAGTCTTTCGTGAGTCCGATCTGTGTGAGTGGTACAAGCGACACGTCATCGAGCCTACCTTAGCAAAGCTGGAGGAATTCCAGGAACGTGATAACGGATGGGCGTTGTCGCGTATACTCAATTTAACGGTAAATGTGAACAAATATAATCCATTGCACGCGGGATGTCTTGTGGAAATACCGTAAGAAATTAAAAAGAAGAAGGCGGTGATAAACGTGCAATCAAGAGACAATGCATGTTTCGCATGGTCAGTGGTAGCTGCTCTGCATCCAGCCCAAAGAAATGCAGAACGCGAATCGTCGTATCCACATTACACGTCGGTGCTAAATCTTACGGACATTGAGTTTCCAATGACGTTGGATCAAATTAAACGGTTTGAAAATTACAACGACATCTCCATCAACGTCTACAGCATCGAAAAAAACAAGAAACTTGCTATCTTGCCAATACGGGTTACTGATCGTAAGATGGGCAGACATGTAAATCTGCTGTACGTGCATGACGACAACGTGGGACATTTTGCGTGGATTAAGAACCTATCCCGCCTCGTGAGCTCGCAAATCAACAAGCACAATGGTCGGAAATACATTTGCGATCGGTAAGTACCTATAGTTCTTTTAATAATATATAATATTTTGTGTATAAAAAATTTATAATATTTGCGTTTATTTTTTGCAGATGTTTGCACTACTTCAGCTCCAACGAGAAATTGGAAGTCCACACCGTCGACTGTCAGGAGATGAATGACTGCGCGATCAAGTTACCGAGCGATAACGACAAGTGGTTGGCCTTTAAGAATCACAGCAGGAAGGAACGAGTTCCGTTTGTCGTATACGCCGACCTGGAATGTACCCTGGAGAAGATGGAAGCGGATCCGGAAACGTCCAGGTACACATATCAGCATCATCGCGTGTTTAGCATAAGGTACTACGTGCGTTGCTCGTACGACGAGTCGTTATCTATGTATCGGTTTCGTCGCGATAAGGATTGCGTCGCGTGGTTCGCCGAGGAGCTAAAACGCTTAGCTCACGACGTAAAGACCATTTTGTCCACTAATGTACCCATGGCAGATTTCACGCGAGACGAGTGGGAAAAGTTTAACAGCGCAACGCACTGTCACGTGTGCGAAAAACCGTTTGAGCCAGACGACGTGCGAGTACGCGACCATTGTCACCTGACCGGCCGATACAGAGGTCCCGCGCATTCTAATTGTAACTTAAATTATAAAGATTCGCATTGTATTCCCATAGTTTTTCATAATTTATCGGGCTATGACGCACATTTTATTATAACTGAAATAGCAACAGCGTACGAAGGACATGTAGATTTACTCTCAATCACAAAAGAAAAATATATTTCGTTTACAAAAAATGTTCAAAGCACCGAAGATAAAGATAAGAAAACATGCGTCAAATTGCGATTTATCGATTCGTACAAGTTTCTCACCGCTAGTCTCGACAAATTGGCATCTTATCTCAGCAAGGATAAACTGCGAATATTGCAAAGCGAATTTTGTAAAATATCCGCAGAAAATTTTGATTTGCTGACACGAAAAGGCGTATTTCCCTATGAATACATTGACTGCGTCGAAAAATTGGAGGACTTGTGTTTACCACCGCGCGACTCGTTTTACAGTTCATTGACAGGTGACACCGTATCCGAGAGCGATTACGCGCACGCCGCCGACGTCTGGCAGCGGTTCTCCATTCGAACGCTCGGTGATTACAGCGATTTATATCTCAAGACTGATGTCTTGCTGTTGGCCGACATCTTTGAAAATTTTCGCGATAGTTGCGTCGCGAGTTATGGACTCGATCCCGCGTATTATTATACTCTACCGGGTTTTACGTGGGATGCTATGTTAAAGCATACACACATCAATTTCGAATTGCTCACCGACATTGACAAGGTCATGTTTATCGAACGCGGTATACGCGGCGGTTTGAGTCAATGTTCAAACAGATACGCGCTGGCCAACAACAAGTTGTACATGCAGTCGTACGATCCATCGAAACCACCGTCGTAAAACAGCTATCAAACAGCTCTCAAGTGGCTGGTATTCGGCGATGTGGATTGTTGTTTGATAGTTGTTTTTAGTTGTTTGATAGCTGTTTGATAGCTGTTTTTAGTTGTTTGATAGCTGTTTTTAAAGATGTTTTTAGTTGCTTGATAGTTGTTTTAAAGAAGTTTGATAGCGGTTCAATAGCTGTTTGATAGCTGTTCAATAGCAGTTATACAGATCGCAGTTATACAGATAGCTGTTTTAGTTGTTTGAGAGTTGTTCAAGTGCTGTTTGATAGCTGTTTTTAGCTGTTTCTAGCTGTTTTATAGCGGTTCAATAGTTGTTTGATAGCTGTTTCACAGCTGTTTTTAGCTGTTTTTAGTTGTTTTATAGCAGTTCAATAGCTGTTTGATAGCTGTTTCATATCGGTTCAATAGCTGTTTGATAGCTGTTCAATAGCAGTTATACAGATTAAACCACTGAAAGTCAATAACGCGATATCGTTTTCGGTGACTTCATTGCACACGTGCAAAACTGCACATTGTAGATTTTTCGGAAGGCGCAATAGTATGGATGCTGAGATCACAATAAAATTAGATATGAAAAAAGCAAACAATGTAACAATAGTGAGATGTAGAAGGATGAATTTGATGGTACGCTCAGTAGTCGAGAACTGGAAGTAAGAGTCGGTTGGTGTGCTTGATCGTGTTCGGTCGTGTTTGTCTTGACAAAAAATTTTTTCAAGCGTTGCGACTGTTGCTGTCTGCATTGTGATTTCCAACATTAATACCGTGTATTGGTGCCTTTTGAGGCCTGCAACGTTCTTTTTCGATGCTCTTTGCGGCTTATACGAAAATTGGTTCGTCCTGGCCATCTTAATGCTACTGTATATCAAGGCCCACCAAATTTAACATGATATGAACTACGAATACGAAGAACTTTGCAAACCGGTGTTCAATCCTAAAATCTGGAAACCGATCGTAAAAATCAGCGAACCGCTCGTGAGGAATTGTTGCAGATCGGATTTGTGGAGAGTCGACGTAACGAGATACTTGATCCGTCGCGAAATCGGAATCGCCGATCGCCAATCGAACCGGATGTTTTTCTATTACCAAATATATTGGAAAAAAATAGGGGACGGTCGAAAAGACGGTGGAGAATATAACGTCTAATTGATTTAGACGCGTTAGTGCAATACCGCGGTTTTATCATTAAAATAAAATGGACCTCGAAGAATTGTTTGAAGGAGAAGAAAGAATGAAAGTTGAAGCAAACGATGAAGAAATGGAAGTGAATGAAGAAGAAGACATAAACAGATGGATTTGTTTATTTCCTTTTGCACATATGTGTTTACACTTACGTTTATGCGCTATGCAAATTTGTCTGGATAAGAGCCTCCGCACAAGACTCTCGTATGATAGCGTTGTGTAACGTAACGTGGATTAACGCACAAGAAACGTATCTTGAAAAAGTTTTGCGCAAAAGAGGGGATGAGGTTTATGTAAAGTGGTTAGGATTTGATAATTCACACAATTCATGGATACACAAGAATAATGTATTGTAAAAATTTATTACAATATAAAAACATATTATGCATACAAATGAGCCATTTATTTTCCTAAATGTATTTACAATATATTTACAACGGTATTTTATAATGTCCCCATGGCAGCGTTTCGGTAGAACCGGGTATAATGTAGCGCTTATCGTCGTACGGACTTAGAGCTATTTTTGTTTCGGATATGGTGTATACCTCGTGTAGTTTAGATCTTATGCAAGCCTGCTGTCGCGTCATTTCAATTTCGTCGCGCAGACACCGCGTGTAGTCGTCGAACGTTATCGACCTAGCTACGACGTTACTCTTAACACCTTTAGCCTTTTTCGTATCTTTCTTACCGTCTACTCGCAAGGCGTACATCTTTGCTCTAAGCCCGACGAATTCGGTCATTATCGCACCGTTGTTTTCGTCTTTCATTAAGCCCGGAACTTTTTTATTGGCGAGTGGGATACTGTATGTATTATCGATCGCGTAATCGCTAGTGTCAAATCTATGAATGTGGCGCTTCATGATATCATACACATCGTCGCACTCGGTGTGATAAATGAAACTATCAGTATCGGTGTACGTGACTTTACACTTGTCGCGATACAACGGTAACATATACTCGTGATGAAATTCGTACAAACATGTCTTGGATATATCGAGGATGCACATACCCACGTAGATTGGTTTGTCGAACTTCACCTCGAGTTTTCGCATTTCTATTGCTATAAGATTCTCCGAAAAGACGCTTTGGCTATGAAAATTTGGTTTCGCAATCAGTGCCTCCGCGCCATATCTACCCTCCCATTGAGTCACGAGTCGCACGTCAACGTGATTGCGCACATTCTCCATGGTTTTGTCAAACACTGCATTGTTCATCAATTTGTATAAATTTTTTTCGAAATCATTCTTGGCCAATGTCCTAAATTTCGTATTAAGTTCTATATAATCGCGAAGCCATGGAGATTGCGCGAATTTCAGTATGCGGTGAATCTTTGCTATGCGGAGACCGTGACGAGTACACTGCTGTAGGTTGCGATAATGTATGATATAACGTTTCTTATCGTATAATGTTGCGAGGAGCTTGTCCTGCCGCTTATCGGGTGGTTTATCGCGCGTCGGACAGAACGGTAGGTCAGTGTGCGCGTCGTGAAGATGTTGTGGATACTCCAAGTCGACTTCGAGTATGTAGCTTATCGAGGAATCTAACGCGACATCCATAACATTAAAATTGGTTACGTCGTCGACCCATTTAAAATCTGCATATGGCAATGGTTGACACATTGCCCAGCCGTATAAGTTATTTACATCAAAATACATCAGGTACGACGGTGGTTTCGATGGATCGTACGACTGCATGTACAACTTGTTGTTGGCCAGCGCGTATCTGTTTGAACATTGACTCAAACCGCCGCGTATACCGCGTTCGATAAACATGACCTTGTCAATGTCGGTGAGCAATTCGAAATTGATGTGTGTATGCTTTAACATAGCATCCCACGTAAAACCCGGTAGAGTATAATAATACGCGGGATCGAGTCCATAACTCGCGACGCAACTATCGCGAAAATTTTCAAAGATGTCGGCCAACAGCAAGACATCAGTCTTGAGATATAAATCGCTGTAATCACCGAGCGTTCGAATGGAGAACCGCTGCCAGACGTCGGCGGCGTGCGCGTAATCGCTCTCGGATACGGTGTCACCTGTCAATGAACTGTAAAACGAGTCGCGCGGTGGTAAACACAAGTCCTCCAATTTTTCGACGCAGTCAATGTATTCATAGGGAAATACGCCTTTTCGTGTCAGCAAATCAAAATTTTCTGCGGATATTTTACAAAATTCGCTTTGCAATATTCGCAGTTTATCCTTGCTGAGATAAGATGCCAATTTGTCGAGACTAGCGGTGAGAAACTTGTACGAATCGATAAATCGCAATTTGACGCATGTTTTCTTATCTTTATCTTCGGTGCTTTGAACATTTTTTGTAAACGAAATATATTTTTCTTTTGTGATTGAGAGTAAATCTACATGTCCTTCGTACGCTGTTGCTATTTCAGTTATAATAAAATGTGCGTCATAGCCCGATAAATTATGAAAAACTATGGGAATACAATGCGAATCTTTATAATTTAAGTTACAATTA
The DNA here is from genome assembly GCA_030770255.1 of Temnothorax ravouxi. Classification (NCBI taxonomy): domain Eukaryota; kingdom Metazoa; phylum Arthropoda; class Insecta; order Hymenoptera; family Formicidae; genus Temnothorax; species Temnothorax ravouxi. The sequence goes on from JASTWP010001308.1 coordinate 12,909, forward strand.
GAATGCGCGGGACCTCTGTATCGGCCGGTCAGGTGACAATGGTCGCGTACTCGCACGTCGTCTGGCTCAAACGGTTTTTCGCACACGTGACAGTGCGTTGCGCTGTTAAACTTTTCCCACTCGTCTCGCGTGAAATCTGCCATGGGTACATTAGTGGACAAAATGGTCTTTACGTCGTGAGCTAAGCGTTTTAGCTCCTCGGCGAACCACGCGACGCAATCCTTATCGCGACGAAACCGATACATAGATAACGACTCGTCGTACGAGCAACGCACGTAGTACCTTATGCTAAACACGCGATGATGCTGATATGTGTACCTGGACGTTTCCGGATCCGCTTCCATCTTCTCCAGGGTACATTCCAGGTCGGCGTATACGACAAACGGAACTCGTTCCTTCCTGCTGTGATTCTTAAAGGCCAACCACTTGTCGTTATCGCTCGGTAACTTGATCGCGCAGTCATTCATCTCCTGACAGTCGACGGTGTGGACTTCCAATTTCTCGTTGGAGCTGAAGTAGTGCAAACATCTGCAAAAAATAAACGCAAATATTATAAATTTTTTATACACAAAATATTATATATTATTAAAAGAACTATAGGTACTTACCGATCGCAAATGTATTTCCGACCATTGTGCTTGTTGATTTGCGAGCTCACGAGGCGGGATAGGTTCTTAATCCACGCAAAATGTCCCACGTTGTCGTCATGCACGTACAGCAGATTTACATGTCTGCCCATCTTACGATCAGTAACCCGTATTGGCAAGATAGCAAGTTTCTTGTTTTTTTCGATGCTGTAGACGTTGATGGAGATGTCGTTGTAATTTTCAAACCGTTTAATTTGATCCAACGTCATTGGAAACTCAATGTCCGTAAGATTTAGCACCGACGTGTAATGTGGATACGACGATTCGCGTTCTGCATTTCTTTGGGCTGGATGCAGAGCAGCTACCACTGACCATGCGAAACATGCATTGTCTCTTGATTGCACGTTTATCACCGCCTTCTTCTTTTTAATTTCTTGCGGTATTTCCACAAGACATCCCGCGTGCAATGGATTATATTTGTTCACATTTACCGTTAAATTGAGTATACGCGACAACGCCCATCCGTTATCACGTTCCTGGAATTCCTCCAGCTTTGCTAAGGTAGGCTCGATGACGTGTCGCTTGTACCACTCACACAGATCGGACTCACGAAAGACTTCATAGTTTCTCGTTGCGATACTTTTATTCGCGCGTTTGTCACCCGCAACAAATTCACCATTAAACACTGTGTTAATTTTTACATTGTCATGTAGTTGCATGACGTTCCGCACATGATCGAGTACAATTTCTCTCGCATTTTTGAGAAATTGATGAGGTTCGATGTGTTTGGAATTTATTACCGCACCGGTCAGTATACGGCTTTCAAAAGCCGTATCTATCTCGCGCCATTTGAGTCCTGTCTCACTCGCACTGTATCCAGCACCCCCATGCACGAAACGTTGACGTACCGAATCTTTCAGACCTTCGAGTCGCGCGATGCAAGCGACCAACGACTGTTTGAGACCGATCGATGACTGATCGATTGATAATCGTGGCCGTTTAATTCGGCTTTGTTCTTCCAGCGATTCGATAAACTCGTCGCATCGTTGCTCCCACGCGGCAAAGTCTTCCCTCGAATTTAACAGGGTGGATTGCTCCAACAGCACTTGCTCCATGTTATTGCACGATCCTCTTGCTAACGCCATTTGTTGCACTCACGACTTCCAGTTCTCGACTATTGAGCGTATCCCCCAGATTCGTCATTTTATATTCTACTAATGATGCATCGTTTGCTTATCAAATCTAATTTCATCTCAGCAGCCGTACATCGGCGCTATTTGCAAAATTTGCAGTTTTGCACGTGTTCGATGAAATCATTGCGAGACACGTACGTTCACGAAAACACACCATTGACTTTCGGTGGTTTGATCTGTATCAATGCAGCAGCCGTACATCGGCGCTATTTGCAGTTTTGCACGTGTTCGATGAAATCGTCGCGAGACATGTCGCGACATGTTCGTCAAAACAATATCGCTCCATTGACTTATGCGAAATTGCAAAATTTGCAGTTTTGCACGTGTTCGATGAAATCATCGCGAGACATGTCGCGACATGTTCTTCAAAACAATAACGCTCCATTGACTTATGCGAAATTGTAAAATTTGCAGTTTTGCACGTGTTCGATGAAATCATCGCGAGACACGTATGCTCTTGAAAAGAAATAATATTTGATACCCGATGAGGTGATCTCATCACGAATGTTCTTGACAAAGATATTACATTTAACGTATATGTGGATTGTGGTGGTGGTCACCATGCAGCAGCCGTACATTGGCGCTATTTTTGCAAGATTTGCAGTTTTGGGTATGTATAAATGGTCTACGAGGATTCTAGAGCGCAGTCGAGAGTTCGATACGGTTCGAGTACGTCGCAAACAGCCTCCAGATACGATGAACACTCACGGTGCGAACTACTACGTTCCGATTCAGGATGAAACGTGCGAGAAACAGTTACTCATTGTGCTAATTTTCATATATACTTGTGTAAAAAAAAACTTTTATAAACATATAATTGTATTTTTTACAGTTTTGATAAACCCCGCTACACGCCACGTATTTTGGGAAGGAGATTGCCTTGACATCAACAGCATATAAATTTTTGGATGTTGGAATCAACGCGGGACCTATGTCCTCTGTGGATATACATATTGGTGATAACCGAGGCAATCGGATAATTCTGCCACATGCAACGTGGGTGACATTCATTGAAAAACGTGCAGATATACAGCGACTCGTGCAGTTATCGGCACCATCATTGCTAACGTTTCGAGATCTGGAGCTTGTTAAAATACGTGACGCAGGTATTGTAAAATTGACGTCGTGCGGCACCAACTTGTACATGAAACCGTCAACTGTACTCTTCCTGTTCGAACTAGAACATTGCGTCGAGAATGTGTATTTTCAACTATATAAATATGTTCACACGTAAGTGATAAATTCAAACATTTTGTAACAATTTTACGTCAAAATTGTATCACCGATAAATGTAACGCAGTTACAATCTTGCGTGAATTTTATGATACAAATTCGATTTTTGATTGTGAACTGTTGGCGTATGCTGCTGATACTATTGTGTATAATGCGCTACATGATAAATAAATACATATAATATGGTTAAAAAGTTTTAATTATTTTTCCTTCTGTCTATCGTTCCCTTGTCCACCGTCAACGGTTTAAAATTAAAACTTTCAATAAGAATGCGCGTGCCGCACTCGTCGCGCGAACGGGGCCGGGGGCCGGGGGCCGGGAGAGATAACGTGAACGGGGGCCGGGAGTCGGGCGCGTGAACGGGGGGGGGGGACGGGGGCGCGCGAACGAGAAGACGCGCGCGACCGGGGGACGGGGGCGAGGGAGAGATAACGCGAGCGGGAGCGTGTGACGTCACGCGGACCCCTCCCACGGCGAAAACGCGGTCGCCCCGCGGCGCCGGAAAACCCCGTCGCCCCGCGGCGCCGGAAAACGCGGTTCCCCCTCCCCCTCCCCGCGGTTCCCCCACACCCCCGCCCGCGGTCTCCCCCCCCGCGGCCTCCCGCCCGCGGCCCCCGCCCGCGGCTCCCCCCCCGCCCCTCACCACCCTCAGACCAGCGTCATTTTGGCGGGAGTACGTGTGTTAGGCGACGTTAAGCTCAAAAAAGAATAGGACGCTAAGATGCTGAAAACGGAAAGTGGAACTTTTAAGAGCGTGTTGTCTCGAGGGTATAGAAGAAGAAAAAAGAACGAATACAGAATCGACCTCCAGGTTCGCTTTGTGTTCGCTGTTTTAGAGAATAGTTTTCATGATTTATGACCGTGTATTTTTAGGACTTGTGTCTGGACAAAGAGTTTACAAAATAATCAAATACGCTTGGCTTCAAAAATTTGCCTACGTGAAACTTATTTCCTGCGGAAATGAGGTTGTAAAACAGGAACGGACAAGTTCGTACGTGACGTGACGAAATTATTCCGTTTTAAATAAAAGTTTTTATTATTGAATACATTCGAAAAATTTACGAGGTAGACTTTGACTAATCCTGAAAAAATAAGAGTAAAGGAATTTGTTACGGAGAACGTAAGGATTGAAGAAAAACAGATGAAAGTAGAAGTTACAAAAAATGTTTATTGCTACAAATTTTTCTTCATGGGAAAAAAAATACAATTTAGTCGCTTATAAATCAAGGTTGTAGATAAATTGTTCAAACAATAATGTTATAAAATTTACAATCCGCGATTTGACAAAATTATACCCGGCGGATTTCGGTAAAGCGCAGCAAAATAAGTTCTAAAAATACTATATTAAGATACATATCGAGGAAAGTTAAATTGGTTATTTGCGTACGTACTTACGCTCAATATTGTTGTAATTTCCTCTGAGAGTTAATTTTATAATATTTTCATCTATATAACTTTTAGGAACTTTTAACTCTATTTCTTTAATAAGATAACGCGCGCAATCATTTACATTATCGGCCACTGATTTTAAATGTGATAAATGTGCATCGATGCATTTCGCAATATTTTTCAGTCTGAGAAATGTAGGCTTCTGCATCACAATTGCCACTGCATATGTTTTTCGTTTCTTTGTTGGTGAACAATTGTCCTCGTCTGTTCGTTGATCCGTTCTGATGGAAGTATTCTCCTTGTTTTCCTTGTATGCCAGCAAAATAGATCTTGCTTCGTAGGCCGTAAGTAAAATTGACGGAGATATTGTTAATGAAAATAGAATTTGGCTTCAATTTGGTTTCTCCATTTAAATATTCGCTCACGAGTCCCATGTTCTCTTGAAACTGCTGCCACAATTTCTCGTCGAAATAAACGCGGTCCGCATAGTTGCCGGTTAATTCGACCAACGGCACGAAAACTCCCTCGGATGTTGCTTGCAAACCCACATGAATTTTCTTCGTATGGGAACTGTTGAGTCCAACTGTCGATAGCAGTATATGTAATTGCTCGTTTTTTCCCTCGAAGTCGCATCCCTTATCAGGAATATCGCGAGTGAACATCCGCTTCTCAGAATTATTAGTGTCTTCTCTATTTGGTCTATTTCTTCGTAATATCGGCTGGCACACTAATCGAAAAGTCAGATGAGAGAATTATACTTTTTCACTGGCGAACTTGTCGCTTCGAACGATGAGACTCGAATGATTTTGACTTCCTAACGTTAGTCAACGTTAACTTCGTCTGCAACGTTTTAGAAAAATTAGTCTGCGCGCGCAGATAAAAATTACTGTTACGTTCTGTTGGCCCCACGATTTCTTTCTTTCGTGGAATCATTCATTTCATCACACGAAACAGACAGAAACCATAAAATAGCGGTTATCAATTGACGAAACGGATGCACTTCAACTGTCATCGCTCATTAAATAGTAAATGACGAAACTTTCCAGAAGACTCGAGTCTAATAAAATAGGCAAATTATAGACTTGTTTGTCGCATTCCATCTAATTCCACGAAATAAACCACGAAATTTCAATTATCTTGAAATTTCGTGGCATAGGGCGCAATAAATTAAAAACGCCATAAGGATCTGGGTGACCTCTCGGGTCACGGGCGGGCTGATCTCACGCTTTTCCGTGAAACGCAGATTTGACCTAAGACCCACGCCTTGCGGCGATTGATAAAGTTAAGCTTCTAAGGGACTGTCAAAGGGCAAGGTGATAACGTACTCGCCAGGGGATAGGCGGAAAATCGAAACTTACGTCACGATCAAAAGAGAACCCCACCAATTAGATTAAAACATAATCCCGTCCCCTTAATTTTGTATAAAAATCGCGACTTTACGCACTTGGAGTCACTTCTAATCCAGTCTGAGACGTCTTATCTTGAAGCCATATTTACCAGCCGTACTTTTTACTCAAACGTGAAACAGATTTCTGTTGCTCCCGCGGTTTCAACAATCGCTTCTGGTCTCGACCCGCGCCGTCAACCTTATCGTTATTATAACTAAATTCTGTGCGCGTTGAGCCTCAGCACGAGGTCGCCATGCCGATGAAAACCACCGCCGATCTGCGGACCCACGAGATCTTGAAGCTCCGTCGGGAAGAGAAGGCGCTAAGGGCCAGCAAGTATTAATTTAAGTTCCTCAAGTTTTCTCTCACCTGTATCCTTTTCCCCTACAAAAAGTCTATCGAATCCTCGGATTTTATTTCTCAAATTTCGTCTCAACTCTCCCGCAGATTTGTAATATACATATATAATTAAATAATTATGTACATTTAACCACGACACATATTTGCTTATTTATTTTTATTGCGGTCCGACATACAGTCCACATTTAATTTACTATAAATGTTTTCAATTCCCAGTTTAATTTACATGATCCTCGATATGTATATACATTACACCATTTAATTTCTCTCTTCTTTCTTTCCATGTAAATTTAATAATAACGATTCTGTGATAAGCCGAGCAGGACGTCAAGTTAATTCAGATTCTTTTCCCTCAAAATCCTGCTCGATGACCCCAGTACCATTGTAACACCCGCGCCTTTCCCACGCACACACTTCACACATATACACACGTAGATATAATGAGTTGCCTTCTATTGTATTGTAATTATACTTTGGTTAATTCTACTGAATCTCTTTTTTTATAATAAGTGTCTAAATTCTTTTCGTTATTAATAAATGTATATGAATTGTAAAAGTATTACCATTCATTTCTTAAAACTTAAAATAAGGCCTCGTCCTCAGCTCCCACCCTCTCTCTCTAAAATCGCACAAGATCCGATCCTTGGTTATATAAATCTTTTTCACAAAATTATATTACCTAACTTAACTCAAGTGACATGTGGGCGGCAGTGTGGCCTAGTGGTAGAGCGCCAGACTCGTAATCTGAGGAACCAGGTTCGAGTCCACTAGAGCTATGAAGCATGGAATGTTTTTCCGATAGCTGCGTCCCTCCGTGCAAGATAGGCTCTTGTGCGGAGAAAACTGGGCTCCGTCTTTCGAAAAGAGACGTTAAGCCGTTGGTCCAAAGGGTTAAAGTGAGAGGAGAAGGGTAATATTGGTAGTGGATTGCGAACCCTGCGGGGATATGCAATAAATTACGAATTTTACGAACTCAAGTGACATGTATTTCAAAAAAAGATGTGAAATCTTTAAATTAAATTGTGCCAATTGTAAAGAGAATATGTATATTGCTTTGAAAGATAATTGTTATGCAACTATTTTAAAGAAATAAAACCCAAGTGGTATCTTCGTATTCTTATTCAAGGGTCTTCCTATTCTAAACCCAACTTGGCGCTGCTAAACTTTGAAATTTAAACATTAAAAATTAAACATTAGTACTAAGATTTTTGATTGAATAAAAAACAATAAACATAATTTAGGGAAAGAATGCGACAGGAGTAAAAAAGCAGCGCCAAGTTTTTTACAAAAAAAATTTATTTATTTTGTTTTAATTAAATATTTTTATTTTGTACTGTTACTTCTTTAATTCTTTGTAATTAAAATGATTCTTTGTAATATTAAAAATTTGTTGAAGAAAATTAAGAAGCTATTATCACTTGGGTTTAGAATAGGAAGACCTTTGAATAGGAATACGAAGATACCACTTGGGTTTTATTTCTTTAAAGTAGTTGCATAACAATTATCTTTCAAAGCAATATACATATTCTCTTTACAATTGGCACAATTTAATTTAAAAATTTCACATCTTTTTTTGAAATACATGTCACTCGAGTTAAGTTAGGTAATATAATTTTGTGAAAAAGATATAAAGCTACCACTTAGGTTAGATACATGTCACTTGAGTTAAGTTAGGTAATATAATTTTGTGAAGAAAAAATTAAAGATTTCACATCTTTTTTTTGAAATACATGTCACTTGAGTTAAGTTAGATAACATAATTTTGTGAAAAAGATATAAAGCTACCACTTAGGTTAGATTTTTGAATTTACAAAATACATTGCGTGTACTTGGCACTTTTTTTTACCTTTTTTGAAAAAGGTAATTTTGTACTAATATCACCTATTTTGTAGTGTTAAGCAAGAATCTGCAAAACATTTTTATTTTTTATTTTTTAATTATTCACAAAATTAGCAATAACAACAAATACATAAAAATTAATAATATTTAAGTAAAAGTAAATTATACATTTCTCACAAAAATTGAAGGAACACTAAATTTATCTTTAAAAGTAGGCAAAATTCGAGCAGCTGTAACTTTGTTAAAAATAAATAAAATTTAAATTTCAAGCTTAAAGCGGGGAGCACACACTTCTGCATAACGCATAATGCGTAAGCATAAGAAAACTGATTAAATCTATTTCCTTATGCACATGTGTATGGACCCATCAATTTTCTTATGCTTACGCATTATGCATTGTGCAGAAGTGTGTGCTCCCCGCTTAAAACCTCTACTTTCGAAAGGTTACTATTATTCGTTCAATTTTTATTATGTCTAGACATAATTTTAATTCAGCGAATTTTTATTATGTCATGACATAATTTTAATTCTGCCGCTAGGGAATTTTTAAGTCGATTCTTATGAATCAAGCTTGAATTCGATGTCTAGGTGTTCCAGGTTGCCGATAACAAGGTCCACATAGTGCGCTCCATAGTTTTCGGTGTCCAGGTGTATTAATACCTTGAATTTGATGTCCACGTGTTCCAAGTTGCCAATGACGGGTTCCAGATAGTGCGCTCCATAGTTTTCGGTGTCCAGGTGTAATAATACGTTGAATTCGATGTCTACGTGTTCCACGTTGCCGATGACGAGGTTCACATAGTGCGCTCCGTAGTTTTCGGTGTCTACGTGTATTAATACCTCGAATTCGATATCTACGTGTCCTACATTCAAATTTAAAGTTATTAATACACCTAGACACAAAAAACTACGAAGCGCACTATGTGAACTTCGTCATCGGCAACCTGAGACACGTAGACATCGAATTCGAGGTATTATTACACCTAGACATCGAAAACTACGGAGCGCGCTATCTGGACCTCGTCATTAGCAACCTGGGACACCTAGACATCAATTTCAAGGTATTAATACACGTAGACACCGAAAACTACAGAGCGCACTATGTGGACCTCGTCATCGGTAACCTGGGACGCCTAGACATTGCATTTAACGTACGATTACACCTGGATACCGAAAACTATGAAGCGCACTATCTGGATTCCGTCATCGGCAACCTGGGACACGTGGACATCAAATTCAAGGTATTAATACACGTAGACACGAAACAAAGGCACGGCAGGCATAGAGCATAGAATAGGTACAGGGAGAAGAGAGTAGGAGAGATAACGAGTAGGAGAGTAAAGCCAAGGTAGGAGCGGCGGATGGAGCAAGAGAAGGAGGTAAGAACAGAGAGTGAACAGCAAGGAGGCAAAGAACAGAAGGGAGAGGGCGAGGGTGAGAGGAAGGCAAGGGGCAGGCCAACAAAGGCGGAAAAGCTTGGAAAACAGAGAGGGAGATCAGATAGCGTCTTAGATTATTTTCAGAAAAGGAAAAGAGAAGAGGAGGAGGAGAAGGAGAGAGCAGAGGAAGAGATCTTAGGAAGGTTTAAAGAAACAAGGAAGGTTTGTAGATCACCGCCAGCGAAGTTCAAAAAAGGAGAAGAGGGGAAAGGAAACATGGAGGCAGAAGAGATGCTTAAGGAGATCTTAAGAAAAATGGAAGTACAAGAGAAGGAAAGGAAAAAAGATAAAGAGGAAATAAAAAAGGAAATTAAAAGACTGATGGAGGAGTTGAAGAGAACGGAGGAAATATGGAGGAAACAAAGAGAAGCGCTGGAGGAGAGAGTAAAGAAGCTAGAGGAGAAGGTGGAGGAAAGAGTAAAAAGATTGGAGGAGAAAATAGGAAAGAGGAAGGAGAAGAGAGAAGGGGAGGCAGGTAATGATAATGAAGAAGTGGTGGAGAGGGTGAGAGAGATAGAGAAAAAGTTGGAAAAGAAGGAGAGGGAAGAAAGAAGAAGAAATGTAGTGATAAGGGGGTTGGAGGTGAAGGAGGGAGGGAAAAGACAAGAGGTGGAGAAGCTACTGGAGGGAATGAAAGCCAAAGTAAAGGTAATAGAGGTGAAGAAAATAGGGGGAGATATGGAAAAAGGAAGGGAAATGGTGCTGTTGAAGCTGGAGAATGAAGAGCAAAAATGGGAGGTGATGGAAAAAAAGAGGAGTTTGGCAGGACGAAGGGAGAGAATCACGGAGGATTTATCGTGGGAGGAAAGAAGGACGAATTGGAGACTGAGAGAGATAGCGAGAAGAGAGAAGAGGGAGGGAAGGAGGGCTTGGATCAAGGCAGGTAGAATAAGGTTGGAAAATGGATGGTGGAGATGGGACGCAGAAGAGGGGGTATTAAAGGATGAAAGGGGAAGGGTAAGAAAGGAGAGCGGAGGAGAAAAGGAAAAGAAAGGAGGCAAATTAGGAGGGAGAGAAGTAGGAATGGAGACGGGGGAATAAGAGGAAGAGAGGCTGGAGGAGAAGAAGTCGGGAAGGGAAATAAGGAGGTTGGAAGAGATAGGAAGGGGGAAAATAAATCAGAATGGAGAATCGTGTTCTGGAATGTAGCTGGGCTGGAAAATAAAGATAAAGAGTTCTGGGAAGGACTGAAGAAACAGGACGTGGTAGTCATGATAGAGACGTGGATAGGGAAAAGGGATGGGAAAGAATAAGGAGAAGGCTGCCAAAAGGGTATGAATGGGGAGTGCAAATGGCAAGGAAAAAGAATAAAAAAGGGAAAGCAATAGGAGGGATGATAATGGGTATAAGAAAGGAGATAAAAAAGAAGGGAACGGAAATAGAAATAGGCAGGGAGGGACTGATAGAGGGAAAGGTTAAGATAGGTAGCGAGAACTGGAGCATTGTTGGAGTCTACGCAAAGAAAGAGATGGAAGAAATACTAAAGGAGCTGGGACTGATAATAGAAAAGAGAGAAGAAGGAAGGTTTACGATTATTGGAGAAGATTTCAATGCAAGGACCGGTCATGAAGGTGGGGGAATAGATGATGAGGAGGGAGGAGGACGGCGTGGAGGGGGTAGAAGATCAAAGGATAAAAAGATTGACAGAGAGGGGAGGTGGCTGATAAATAGCATAGAAGAGAGAGGATGGGAGATCTTCAATGGCAATGTGAGGGGAGATGAGGAGGGGGAGTTTACGTTTACGGGGGGAAGAGGAGACACGGTGATCGACTATGTGATAGGAGAAGGAGAAGTAAGAGAGAAGATAGAGAGTATGATAGTGGGGGATAAAGTGGACTCGGACCATCACCCCTTGGAAATAGCCGTAAGGAGAGAGAAAGAGGGAGATGGAGGAAGAAGGAGGGGGAAGAAGGGAAACAGGGGGATATAAAACGAGGAAGAAACAAAGAGGTTCATAGAAAAAATAGGAGCGGTGGAGGAAAAGGGGAATGATTTGAACAAGGAATGGGAAGAAATGGAGGCAAGAATAAAGGAGGCAATAAAAGGGGTGGAGGAAAAGATGGAAGAAAAGAGGGGGAAGGCAGGATGGTGGGATGAAGAGTGTAGAGAGGCGAAGAAAGAGGCAAGAAGAAAATTAAGGACTTGGAGGAAAGGAAGAGGAGAGGGTAGCGCGTACAAAGAAAAGAAGAAGGAGTTTAGAGAAATGTGTAAGAGGAAGAAGGAAGAAGAAAATCAGAGATGGGAGAGAAAAGCGGAGGGAGCAAGGAGGGAGGCGGAGGTTTGGGAGATAGTAAATAAGGAGAGGAAAAAAAAGAGGGGGATTGAGGAAGGAATAGAAGAGGAGGAGTGGAAAGAGCACTTTATGAAACTCCTAGGAGGAGTAGAAGGGAGGGTGAGGATGGGGAAAGAAGGAGATAGGGAGGAAAAGGAGGGAGAAGAGGAAGAGGAGATTAGCATAGAAGAAATGAGGAGAGTTGTAAGGAGGTTAAAAGACGGAAAAGCTATAGGAAGGGATGGGATTCCAGGAGAGATCTGGAGGCGAGGGGGGAAGGAGCTGGAGATTTGGGCATGGAAATATATTAATAGAATATGGAAGGGAGGAAGATGGCCGGGAATCTGGAAGGAGGGAATAATTGCGCCAATTGTAAAGAAAGGAGAAAGAAAAAGAGCGGAATATAGAGGTGTGACAATAATGCCGTCATTATATAAGGTGTACACAGCTATTCTGGCGGAGAGAGTAAGAGAGGAGATAGAGGGGAAGAGAATAGTGCCACAGAATCAGACAGGTTTCAGAAGGGGGATGGGAACAATAGACAACATCTACGTGTTAAACTACTTGGTGAACAGAAGGTTAGAAAAAAAGGGGGGGAAATTGAAAGGAAGTTTTGTGGACCTTAAGGCGGCGTTTGATTCGGTGGATAGAAGAGTCCTAATAAAAGCAATGAGGGAAAGGGGAGTAAGGGAAGGGTTGGTGAGGAGAACGGAGGAGCTGTTAAGGGAGACGAAAAGCAGGGTAAGGGTAGGAGACGGAATGGGAGAAGAATTCTGGACGGGAAGAGGAGTAAGGCAAGAGTGCCCTTTGAATCCGCTGCTGTTTAACTTGTTAATAGCGGATATGGAACAGGAAATGGGCAAGATTAAATGGGGAGGAGTGACGTTAGGAGGTAGAAGGGTATATACTTTGGCTTACGCGAATGATATAGTGTTATTGGCGGAGGACGAGGACCAAATGAGGAGCATGTTGGAAAGACTGGAAGGCTATCTAAGTAGGAAGAGATTGGAAATGAATGTGGGGAAAACAAAAATAATGAGATTTAGGAAAGGAGGAGGGAGGGACAGTAAAAGAAGATAGAGATGAGGAGGAAAAGAATTAGGAGAAGTGAAGGAATTCCGATATTTAGGATACATGATTAAGAGAAGTAAAGGAGTTCCGATATTTAGGATACATGTTCCAAAGAAATGGAGGACAAGAGGCACAGATAAGGGAAAGGATCAAGAAAGCAGCGGCGATAATAAGGAAGATCTGGGGGATAGGCAAGAGAAGATTTGGGAAAGACTGGGGAAAAAGATTGTGGCTATTCGATAGACTGGTATGGACAGTAATGGGATATGGAGCGGAAATATGGGGATGGAAAGAAAGGGAAGAAATGGAAAGGTTGGAAGAAAGGTATATCAGATGGGTATTGGGAGTGGAAGGGAGAACGCCATGGTATCTCGTGAGAGAGGAGACGCAAAGGGATAAGCTGAGAGAGAGGGCAAGGATGAGAGCATGGAGATTCGAGAGGAAACTAGAGGAGGGTAGAGGAAGTGAATTGGCAAGGCTATGCTGGGAGGAAATGAAGAGAAAAGAGAAAGAAGGGAAATTAGGATCAAACTGGGAGAGAGAAAGAGGTAAGTTTTTTGAAAGCAGAAGTGTTGAATTAAAGAAACTAAAAAGGCTAAGAGAAGACGGAGATGAATGGTATCACAAACTGTTCGGAGGGGACAAGGAAGTACAAAGAAGAGAAAGATGGGAAAGGATCGAGGGTGCGGAGTATAATAGATGGTACAAGATAGTAAAAGGAGAGGGTATACCGGGGTATTTGAAGAAAGGATGGAGAGAGAGCAGATGGAACAGGGTGGCGAGATATAGATTAGGAAATGAGATGAGAGAGAGCAGATACTAGGAAACGGAAGAGAAGAAGAAATGCAGGTTATGTGAGCACAGGGAGGAATCATGGGAACATGTGTGGGAGGAATGTAAGAAATGGGAATCAGGAAAGGGTAGCTGGAAGGAAGCGGTGGGATGGGTGTTAGATGAGGACGGGGGAGGTGAGGAATGGATGATGGAGCTAAAAGAGGAAAGAAGGAGAGGAAAAGGGGGGTTGGGGGAGACAGAAGAAAAAATGGAGTGAGGGAGAGGGAGAGGAGGAAGGTAGGAGAAGAGGAAAGTGGAAAAAAGAGGAGAGAGTAATAAAATATTACAGTTTACAGATTACCCAGGACTACTCAGGATGGAGGAAGAGGGAAGAATAATAGCGGAAGCAGTGAAAAGAATGATGGAGAAGAAATTCAAGAAGATGGTGAAGGAAAAGAAAGAAGTGGAGAGAAGGAAGGAGGAGAAAATAGAAGAGCTAGAAGAGAAAGTAAGGAAGATGGTGAAGGAGAAGATAGAGGAAGAGAAAAAGAAAGAGGAGAGGATAGAGGAGCTTGAGGAGAAAGTAAGGATAATGGAGAGGAAGATAGAGAGAATGGAGCAAAATAGAGGTAAAAGGAAGAGGGAGGACATCGAGGAAGAAATAGGGGTGAAGAAGAAATGGTGGGCAGGAGTGGGTGAAAAAAGCGAGGAGAAACAAAGGAAAAAGAACGTAATCCTAAGAGCGGAAAAGGAGGTATGGGGAGACAAGGGTTCGCATTGGGAGAAGGTGAAGGAGGTGTTTGCGGAAAGACTGAGGATAAGGGTTACGGTGAGAGAGGTGTGCGTAATGGGGCAGAGAGGAGCATGAATAACGCTCTTGGTGAAATTAAAAGACGAAGAGGAGAAATGGCGGGTGATAGAGGCGAGAAGAAAGGCTGGAAACAGCTTAGGAGTAAAAATAGACGAGGATAAATCGGTGGAAAGGAGAGATAGGAAGAGAGAGGAGAAAGAGGAGAGAATGGAAGGTAGGCTAAGGAAGAGCTCGGGGAGATCAGAGGAGGAGGAAATCTCCAAGGACATGGAAAGAAAACTGTTGATGGGGTCGGACGAGGAAAAAGAGGCGGGAGGGAAGAGGGATTGGAGTAAATGAGAAGGGGACGAACGGGGGAAAGGCAAGGAAAAGGTACCGATGCAAGAGCGGAAAAGAAGGAAAACAAAGAAGAGCATGAAGAATTAATTAATAATTAATTTGAATTTGATTATGACGTTGTTTTTTTATTTTGATGTTGATTATGTTTTTGTTTATGATTATGTTTTGAGGCTTTTTGTAGAGGTTTGGGTACGTTCCTCGTAAAAACAAAACGCCTTGTAAACCCCGTGGGGATATGCAATAAAAATACATACATACATACATACACGTAAACACCGAAAACTACGGAGCGCACTATGTGGACCTCGTCATCGGCAACCTAAACATCGAATTCAAGCTTGATTCATAAGAATCAATATATATTATATATATACTTAATTTAGCTAAATAGAAATCTTCCTCTTGACCGATAAGTCTATCGACCTTTAATAATTTACCTACTAGATCGTTCGAAATACGCGCGCGATATCGAAACTGGCGATACCTGCGCCGCCAGCGTCGAAAAAGTGAAAGGGACATTCTCTGATATATATATATGTCATGAGGGCGGCGGTGTGGTCTAGTGGTAGAGCGCCAGGCTCGTAATCTGAGGAACCAGGTTCGAGTCCACTAGAGCCATGAATCACGGAAAAGTTTTTTTCCGAAAAAACCGCGCCTCTCCGTGCAAGATGCGGAGAAAACTGGGCTCCGTCTTTCGGAAGAGACGTTAAACTGTTGGTCCAAAGAAGGAAACAGTAAGGTAGTGGATGAAATGGAGGTTAGGGTTGGGTATACGCCCCTTCAAAACGCCCTTTAAGGCTCCTTGGGGTATATAAAGTAAAATTCTTTATCCTTTTTTATATATATATGTCATAAGACGTCGCGGCGTTAGGAGGAGGAGGAGTATCTTAAATAAAATTTTTCACATTTGGACTTTGCGTCGCAATATCTCCGCTCGTAGGGCACGTAGCGGTATATTATAAAAGAAACTCCCCCCCCCTAATTGGACCCCAAGCTATCGATCAAGCCTACTTAGAACTTAATCCGTTCACTCGTTATCGTGATCTCAACATCTCGGGTACTCGCAACCCGTCGCGACGCGTAAAAGAGTCACGGTCGGTTTCGCTCCGCATGTACTTGGCACGAGACACTACCGTGTCTCTTGATTAATTTCCTTGGCCCAAAATAGGACCACGAATGCACGAAACGAAACTCACAGCAGGCGTAATAGCGTCCTTTCTGGACGTTGACTCACGACTGGAATTTCTCGAAAAGTGCATTCGGCTCGAAGCATGCGCCCTTCTAGCGTGAACCCGAGATAACATAAAGATCTCGTTACGTCTTCCCATACCCCCTCCCTTGGATAGCCTTTTCGCTATCCGTCAAACTAATATATCTAAATTCCGAGGTTCTGACGTAACATTAAAAAACTCTAGATTTTTTTAGATGTATAGTCATGCGCATGAAGTAATTTAAATTGTTTAGAAGATAAAGTTTAAACTACGAATTCCTATATATAGGGAGTTTATAGGGAGCTAAGAGAAATTGTTAATAAAGTGTTCGGTTAAATATACAAATAGTGCAATAGTTAAAAATTTTTAAATTTTAAATTAAAATATTTCTAAGAAATAACGGAACAACAAAAATCTATCCCTTTTTATGCTGGTAGCAACAAATCAATAAATTTTCCGAGTGTAGTAATAAATTCTTTTATCAAATATTTTTACTTCGCCAGTGAGTAGTGAAATTAATAAAACTCCTTTGCTTCGACCGGACTGGCTAATATTTATTTAACAAGCACAACGCGTTTCGACCGAGATTCCGGTCCTTCTCAAGTGCGTACAATAAATTAAAACGCTTGCAAAACACTTCATTATACACAATGTGGCAGCAATGAGTCTACGTACTAAAATACAGAAAAGTAAAATAATTAATAAATTAACGAACTAAAACGACGTACAAAGAGTAAACTCAGGAATAAATTAGCAACGCTTATATGTTTTGTGTGTCAAAAGCGATAAAAGATATGCGAGTCATATTAACAAATGTGAAATTCGGTGGTGCGTACACAATAGGTGACGACGAACGACTGAGTGAGAAACAAAGGCAGAGATAACCGAAAGCGCTCACATTAAGTTTATTATTTTGTCATAAATGACAGAAAGGTTATCGGTGTCCTTTTGTAAATTAATAGTGTTATTGTTTTTCTTAATAAACACCATTTCGGCTATCTCTCTCTTTTTAAAATGTTTCTCGCTATGTAAAACTTTGGGACTATGTAGTCCAATTAAATTCGTGATTGCAAGAGGTCTTGTGTTTGCTGACCACAGAATGATTGCTGGGGTGCTTTTTAATATCAGCACAATGTTCTTTGCTTCTAGTCACCAAATTTCTTTTGGTCTGTCCGATGTAACATGCGTCGCAATTAAGACAATCAATCTCGTATACAATTTCCATGCGTTTAACGCTTTCCAGCCTATCCTTGCCTCTATTAATAATACGATGGAGTTTTTTAGGAACCGTATAGACCACGTCGAATCCTTTGTTTCTCAGGGCCTTACTAATATTCTCGCTACAATTCTTTATGTAAGGAATGGTGACAGGATGTCGCACAGTATGAACTTTTTCGTTTACCGAATCGCGGTTCTTTAAGAGCATTAATCGTCGTTTTATGTATTTGTTGTAAAAATATGTCGGATAACAATTATCAGAGAGAATCTCTTTAACAACACGAATATTATGCTCATGGAAGCGCTCGTTAGACAATAAAATCGCTCGGTCAACCAAATTAGATATAACGTTAACTTTGTAGTTAATTGGGTGGCTTGAATAAAAATTAATGTAGCGTCCTGAGAAGGTGGGTTTCCTGTACCAATTTGTTAACAAATTTTCGCCATCTCTAATAACTGTCACATCTAAGAAGTTGATCGAGAGATTGGTCTCAGTTTCGCATGTAAAATTCAGACGCGGGTAATAACTATTAAAAGCCTCAAGCGTGTCATTTACTTTATCACGTGGGATAATTGCAAATATGTCGTCAACATATCTCCCAAATATGAAAAACTTGAATAATTTAAGGCAATGTGTTTTGAGGTCGTCAAGCACAATGTTGGCAAGGATAGGGGAAAGAGGAGACCCCATGAAACTATCCAATTTGATCGTAAATATTCCCGTTAAAACTAAAGCTAGTGGAGCTTAGAACAATGTCAATAGCGTATAAAAATTGTTGTAAAGTGAACTTGGTGGCAGTAGAGATGTGACTCTATCGTTTTTCAATGCCTTCCATAACAAGCTCCTTCGGGATGTTAGTAAAAAAAGAAGTGGCGTCGAGTGAAATGAGAATTTCGTCGGGCAGAATTTTCAATTTTTTAATGCTCTCAACGAAACACCAACTGTCTTTTAAATAGGAACGCGGTTTAGGAATGGAATCGTTCAAAATGTTATGAAGATAACAAGCAATGTTATATAATGGGCTACCGAACGCGGAGACAATAATCCGTAATGAAAAGCCGTTTTTGTGGATTTTTGATAGTCCGTAGCAACGGGGTAAGTTACCGCACGTGCTTATTGTCTAACAAGCGCTTCCATGAGCATAATATCCGTGTTGTTAAAGAGATTCTCTCTGACAATTGTTATCCGACATATTTTTACAACAAATACATAAAACAACGATTAATGCTCTTAAAGAACCGCGATTCGGTAAACGACAAAGTTCATACTGTGCGACATCCTGTCACCATTCCTTACATAAAGAATTGTAGCGAGAGTATTAGTAAGGCCTTGAGAAACAAAGGATTCAACGTGGTCTATACGGTTCCTAAAAAACTCCATCGTATTATTAATAGAGGCAAGGATAGGCTGGAAAGCGTTAAACGCATGAAAATTGTATACGAGATTGATTGTCTTAATTGCGCATGTTACATCGGACAGACCAAAAGAAATTTGGTGACTAGAAGCAAAGAACATTGTGCTGATATTAAAAAGCACCCCAGCAATCATTCTGTGGTCAGCAAACACAAGACCTCTTGCAATCACGAATTTAATTGGACTATATAGTCCCAAAGTTTTACATAGCGAGAAACATTTTAAAAAGAGAGAGATAGCCGAAATAGTGTTTATTAAGAAAAACAATAACACTATTAATTTACAAAAGGACACCGATAACCTTTCTGTCATTTATGACAAAATAATAAACTTAATGTGAGCGCTTTCGGTTACCTCTGCCTTTGTTTCTCACTCAGTCGTTCGTCGTCACCTATTGTGAACGCACCACCGAATTTCACATTTGTTAATATGACTCGCATATCTTTTATCGCCTTTGACACACAAAACATGTAAGCGTTCGAGGGGCTATTCACTCAGCTATTGGATGTACACGTGATTACAAAGACAGTTGATTACAATTGATTACAGTTGATTACGATGTGATTACAACTACTAAAGTTATTTTATACGACTGTGTGAAATCGATTGTGATCACAGCTGATTTCATTGTGATTACAAATGATATCACAGTGATTACAAATGACAACATTGTGATTACAAATGATTTCATTGTGATTACAAATGATTTTATTGTGATTGCAAATGATTTCAATAGCATTACTCGTTATTATTGTTAATTTCAATGTAAATGTTACAAACTTATCATAATTTTAAATTATAATACGAGTAATTTGTATTATTAAATGTACATCATGAAAAAGTAAAAAATAAAAAGTATTTTATAGTATTTATAAACTTTATTTAATTCACAAAGTAGCTTGTTATAATAATCATAACAAAGTTATAAAAGTATAATATATTAATTATAAATACTTTTTTATCTTTTCAAAAACATCATGGCTTAGCCTTAAGTTTAAATCAGTCATGCATGGAGCTGAAATAGTTATAACATATTGTTTAACGTCTATGTATCCTTGTATTTCCATTTGCTCTGGATTTAAACATTCTTCCTTATTTACAGAGTACCAATGGCACAGTACTCCCACAATATTTTTATTGCCTTTAATTCGCGCAGTGTTACTGGAGTATTCTCTTGCCTTCCAAAATTTTTTTTCCATATAGGCAAATCCAAGGACAAAACTTATTAAGCATTTTTTTATTTCAATATTTTTAAATAAGCACCAGTCTCCAATCTGTATTTTTTCGCGAGTTTCACAAAAACTAAGACCAGAAGTTTTTCGAGTCATCAAACGATACTTAGAAAATTCGCATTCTCTTACACGCTGTAATCTATCACTGTTTAAATTACAATTATTTCGGTTTAATAACCAACATATGGAAGATTTCCGAACAACAATCTCGTTATTCTGTCCATCTTTTACAGTGGTAAAAGGACTGTCAGATTTGATGTCAGTTTTATTTTTATCGTAGCCACGAAGGTTCAACGATCCTTCAATACACGATAAAACAGTCAAATCTTCTAATAAGTTAAAATCATCAGATTCATTGTCCAGCCTACTTTGCGCCTCAGAATTGTGATTAGAAATCTGATCTCTATCCTGATTGTATAATGAAGGATCGTTAGCATCATCTTCTTCTAAACGTATAATATCGCCGATTTCAATGTTTTTTATGTTAATGAACTGTGACTTTGATATGTCAACATTCATACCTAACATTGAAATATCTGAAAATGCTTCTAGTTTCGCTTTTTCAATAGTTTGCTGTATCTCTTCAATGCCTGGAAGTGATAAATTTATTACATCAGAAGTCGAACTAAACTTTTTAGCACGCGGAAAGCTGAATCCTTGCTCAGTTGCAACAAAGCTCATTAACGATATGTCACTCTGTAACTGTATACGTTTAATTCTGTGAATACTTTCCAGGAGACTGCAATTGACAATTGTTGAGCAAGTAGAACTCATTGATCGTAAGTGACGAAAAAAGCTTTCGCATGGTTGACTGCTAAATAAAAATGGTACAAAAAGTTCGGGTTGATTCATCTTATTCAATCTTAAAATCACATTTAATAAATTTTGTCCATTGATTTCTAAACATACGTATGTATTGAGAGTAATAAAATTGTTCGTTATAGAATATTCTGGTATATCATTCAAATAAGCTCTCCATAAACGTAAAAAAAGATACAATACCATATATTGAAAACGCGTTCCAAAGGAGTCATCAACTTACATAAAAACGCATTAAGAGCCTGATGAATAATATTTAAATATGCTATTGTAGCGTCACTTCCGTCACATTAGTTTTTAAGAGCTCGCGCACTCTTGGATGAGAAATTTTTAAGACAGCATCAAAGTTTATTTTATCTTTGAGTGATAAGTCTTTTTGATTTAAACAGTGTTTATCTCTAGAAACAGTTTCGTAAAGAATTTTTAAATGACTTGCTGAAGCAATGTAACTACCCATTGGCAATACGATAGAATTCTTTAGAAGTCTTGTTCTCAATTTAGTGCCAATATGCACAGTGTCTTGAATAAAAGACGTATTCAACATAATCGAGTTAGGATTTGAATCCAATTTTAATACTGGTGAAATTGTTTGCCTTTCTCCTGCCTTCCTAATAATGCCAGTTTGACGATATTTTCATTGCTTTAAGTAACCTCGGATCTCCATCAGAAGAAATGCCAAGTACTGTTATGCCAGCGTCTTTTAATTTTTGAATCATATAATTCCAACGCTTAATTACATCATCAGCTGTAAATTTGTTATCAGAACTGTATAAACATAGGCAAAATGAAGGAGCATTTTCTACTAATGGCTGTGCTATAATCACGTACAATAAATTAGCTGCTGTATTATTAATAAAATACTCCTCAATCTGTTTTGCAGAAGTAGCCGTAAAAGAACTTTTTATAGGCATGCCATTTTCATTTAATGGCAAGGAAAAACCTACAAGTTGATTTGTTTTAGAATCATATTGTACCCGACCTGTTATTCTGGTTGCGTCTTCGCTAAGCCATAGAACTGTAGGTAAATTTCTTGACCGTAAGAAATTTACTAATTCTGCAACACGAATATCGCCTTCAATTATTATTGCACTTGAGTCATCTAAAGTACGGCTTACCGTGCTTAACGAAGGCAGTGGCAAATTTGTACACAACGTTTCGTATAGCATTCTACCCCCTATAATGTATAGATAAGTTGCAAACAGCTTAAGGGTATCATCATACCGAGCACCCTTCTTTTTGCGATCGTTATTTATTGCCAGTCACGGTCGATTCAAAGAAATTACTTGAGTGTTATTATACTGGCGAAAGAAATTTACTATTCTGTTTATTATACACCGTCGACTGAAGAATCGGTGCTCCATCTTATATATAGTTGTTATTGCGATAAATATTACCACAGTCTCAGTGGTCGAATTGGCACAACACCCGCACGGTATACGGGAGGTTCCAGGTTCAAACCCTGGCTGGGGTAATATTTTTCGCAAAAAATTTTAAAAACTATTTAATTTAGAAATTACATCAACTGACCAAAACCCATGGTCGAAATTAATAATGCCTCGATGATTGATCCGAAAAAAGTGCTGTGTGAATCTGACAAACCAAGTTGGCTCACAGTTTTTCAACGTTCATATCGAAGAGACGTTATTTATTGCCAGTCACGGTCGATTCAAAGAAATTACTTGAGTGTTATTATACTGGCGAAAGAAATTTACTATTCTGTCAGAACTAAACTTTAATTATTACTTAAAAAATAGGTTAGGACAAATTAAGGTTATGAAATTAGAAGTTATTTTACGCGCGCCACGCAGTGTGTTATAATATTTGAAATTTACCTCTCAAATTACGTTTTCATACGTTGTATGCTTATACAGCATAAACGTTCCCAGCACTATATATATCGTCTTTATTTCGATAAATGCTTTTTAAATTACGTCGAATTACATACAAGCTTTTCCTGGCTTTTCCAGTACGAAACTAGATCTATTGCACAAGATCTATTGTTGATTGCTTGACGGTCAATATAAATAATAAGAGTGATTTTCACCAACTCTGGTTAATCTAACCGACGGTTAAATTTAGCGGCCTGTTCTTGCTATTATGTCTATGGAACTTTTCCGTGTCTCTCTGACACCCGACGTGCGCGAAGTCCCTATGCGCACACGCATAAGCGTCTCGTGGGCGCATGTTACCAAGCGTTACAAAGACTGATTTCATTCTGATTTCAAACGACTCGCAACGATTTCACGCGATTTCTTACTTATTTTTCTTTGATTACACTGAATACGCTTTTAGTTTTATTTAAAATGATTTCAAAATATATTGCAAGATTACACGTGATTACGAATTGATTTCACTGTTGATTACACATGATTACAAATCAGGTGTACACCTGATTTCATTAATGAATGGCCCCTCGTAAGCGTTGCTAATTTATTCCTGAGTTGACTCTTTTTACGTCGTTTTAGTTTGTTAATTTATTAATTATTTTACTTTTCTGTATTTTAGTTCGTAGACTCATTGCTGCCACATTGTGTATAATGAAGTTTTTTGCAAGCGTTTTAATTTATTGTACGCACTTGAGAAGGACCGGAATCTCGGTCGAAACGCGTTGTGCTTGTTAAATAAATATTAGCTAGTCCGGTCGAAGCAAAGGAGTTTTATTAAATCCTTTTAGGCCCAGTTCAACAGTGACCAGTTAGCTTAACTAGTAGTTAATTCTCACTCTCTGTCTCTTTCTAATCTCAAAGGTTAGAAAGAGACGGAGAGTGAGAATTAACTACTAGTTAAGCTAACTGGCCACTGTTGAACCGGGCCTTAGTAATTTAGTTATATGCTGGTACGTATAACATATATTAGTAGAAAAATTCAATAAAGGATCTTTTGTAAGTTTTTAGATAAAAAAATGTTTTTGTGTAAAATTTAACCGATCTCTTTTTATGTTGGGAGCAATAAATCAATAAATTTTTCGGGGTGTAGTGATAAATCCTTCTAGTTGATGGGATATATAATATTAGTAGAAAAATTCAATGGAGGATTTTTGTGTTTTTAGATAAAAGTTTTTGTGTAAAAGTTAACCAATTTCTTTTAATACTGGAAGCAATAAATCAATAAATTTCTGAGATGCGATAATAAATCCTTCTAGTTACATGTTGGGATAAAACATTACCAGAAATTAATAAAGAATTTTTTGTAAGCCCTTAAATAAAAGAATGGTTTCGTGACCAAGACGGAAAAGGGTTTAGGGTGCGTTCCCGCTATACGCGTCACGCGTCGCGTTACGACGCCGCGTCATGAGTTATCCAATCAAAACGTTTCTCGACAAGATCTCGCGTCGGAAATGACGTCATAAAATGAAACGTTTTGATTGGATAACTCATGACGCGGCGACGTGACGCGACGCGCGACGCGTATAGTGGGAACGCACCCTTAGTGTCCAGCTACAAGACAGGTGCTTTAAGACCAAGTCTTTGTTTTTAGAGAGAAATTACATAGGTTCTAAGCCTCAAGTCCTAGGCTTTTAAAGATAGAAGTTGGCCAACACCCTTCGGGCCTAGAGCTTAGGGCTTAGAACATCGCAAGGAACGCTCAAAGCCGGAAATACGTCACCGTGTAGAGCATAAAACATAAGGCTTAGGACTTAAAAAAACACCTATTGTAGACGGGGACTTATGGCATAAGGTAACTTTTTCTCTAAAATCTTTTCCCTTTCATACGTAAGGGAGGGTGGGAAGAAAGTGGGGAAAGTCTCGAATTTGCCAACCGGTTTTGTCGATAACAGAGCGTTCAACGACGATAGAAAATTAAACCTAAAAACTATGGTATAAATTTCTTTTCACTGTACGCCGACGATATACAAATTCCCAGTAGGCCGTTACAACCGAGCTTCTCGAAAGACAAGTCACTCTACGTCGAAGCTTATCACACTCTCTTTTCGGGAACCGGCATACACTTTTTGAACGAGGGTAATACTATAAGCAGAGAAGTTTACGCTGAAAGATTCACACTCTTCGCCTTTGATCTTACGCCCGACTTATCCGCCAATTGTGCCGGCCATTGGAATCTTGTGAAACATGGCAGTTTACGATTAAAAGTGCGATTTGAAAAAGCACTTACCACAACTGTTAACTGTATCGTTTACGCCGAGTTCGATAATGTTCTAGAAATCGACGCCTCTCGACAAATTATCGTCGACTTTGCCCGTTAAATGACAAATGTCAACAAATAATATTTCACAGCTTTACGGTATATGCTTTATTTTTACCCCACCACTACATATTTTCCCCATCGCCATTTTCTTGCGTAAAATTGTGCAAAAAGAGAGATTCAGTTTCACTCGAGACACGAACGTCGACGCTTCGCTTGAAAAAATAGAGAGTGCATTTTGAACTATGGATCTGGTCATCGATATATAAGGTTTCCGTGATGTCAACGGAAAGTTTATTCCGAAAGAAGTCGCAGTTGTCGGGATTAACGTGGCGATCGCCGGACACTGGATTATGTTGCCACCCTATCCATTTGACGATCTACCCGAAAAGATAAGACGTGAGAATAACTGGCTTTCGCGAAATTATCATGGAATCGAGTGGTTCGATAGTGAAACCGATCTCAAATGTTTCACGCTACATCTGCGAGAAATTACGCGACAAGTGCGTTATATCTACTGCAGAGGCGTGGAAAAGGCTCGTTACTTTAGTCAACTACTTTCCAGAAACATATATAATCTGGCAGAAATTTCTCCACCGTTCAAAAGTTTACCGGAGACCCGAGAGTACAGACAACGCTGCTCACATCACGGATTTCGTGTTTCGACTACAGACAAAATTGTTTGTGCGTTACGTAACGATTTTAAATTGAAAGTATTGAAACACTGGATAGTCTTGCGAGACAACAGCAAATGTAGCAGCAGCAATAGTAGCAGCAACAGCATCGACTCGAGCTACGATACTAATCTCTCACACGTAAATTTGGACACAAGCGACAACGAAGGTGAAAAAACCGACAGTGACATTGCTATAAAAATAAAAACAGTGGCAAAAAAATAACGAGACAGAAAAGAAAGTGAAAGGAGAAGTAGCAAAAGCCTATTATTCAATAGCGGGCGTAAGAATAGAATACATCTTCAATAACTCGCTGATACGCCATCATCCAAGAACAACTCCAAAAAAGGTAAACTCCGAAATTATACAAATGATTCCTCTCGTGCGATCACCACCTCGCAAAAAATGAACTCGCTAGAAATCTTACAAGCGTTGCATCATCTCAGTGTCAGATATGCGGGTGTCTATCCTGCCGAGGATGTGGACGAGGTCGACAGCCATCGTCGCTAACACGGACGATCACGATCGACCTGGACAACATTGGGGTCGCCTTTTACATCAACGAGCAAGGAGCAGGAACGTATTTCGATAGCTACGGACTACCAACTTTAGACTCCAGATTCCTCTTACGCTTTCGTCGGATTTACATTACGCATCGATGGAACACCGTGACGCTACAAGGAACGCTCTCTCAAACTTGCGGACAATACTGCTGTGTATTTTCATATTTCATGTGTAGCAGTTATAATCTTAGCCAGTTTCTTAATTTGTTTAGCGACAATTGCGAACGCAATGATCGTTTGATTGTAAAAGTATTTCGTAACAGTTTTCTTTATAATAAAAGCGCATGCGTAAAACCTCACGCTAAATGCTGCCATATTCAGGCGTGTAATTTTAAAAATAATTTCAAAAAATACTTATTCCCTCGTATCAATGTATTATTTTATGTAATAAACATTGTTTGTATCTTCAACCCCCTCCCGTCTATTTATTCATTCCTTTTTCTTTTACGTTAAAATAGTTGCATCACATCACAAAGCGAACTTGTCCGTTCTTGTTTTACACCCTTATTTCCCCAGGAAATAACGTAGACAAAACTTTAAAAGCAAGCGTATTTGATTATTTCGTAAACTCTTTGTCCAGACACAAATCCTAAAAATACACGGTCATAAATCATGAAAACTATTCTCTAAAAACGACATATACGCGTCACGTCACAAAGCGAACCTGTCCGTTCTTTTTTCTTCCCCTACCCTCGAGGCAAAACGCTCTTAAAAATTCCACTTTCCGTTTTCGGCATCTTAGCGTCCTATTCATTTTTGAGCTTAGCGTCGTCTAACACGTACTCCCGCCAAAATGACGCTGGTCGGCTCTTCCGCTATTTTCCTGCGTCACTTCAGCATTGTCCACCACTTGCAGTCTCAAAAAGACGCTGGACACCTTAGGCGGGAGAGCCAATCGGACGCTGGGGTATCCAATCAAAACGCTCCATTTAGTTACTATTTTGAATCCGACAATTTTGTTTCGTAGTTGTCTACCACGTGCAGTCCCAAAAAGATACTAGACACCTTAGGTGAGAGGGCCAATCAGACGCTGGGTAAGTATGGGGTATCCAATCAAAACGCTCCATTTAATTACCTCGTTACCCCCACCCCTCACGCGGCAGCCAATCAGAGCGCTCCGAGGTCACGTGGGCAGACCGTCTGGCCACGCTTCTGGCGCCAGAGAGGTCGGTGGTGGGGGTTTGTTTTGACGCCTCATACCTACCCACTTACTACTATAGTAGTCGCATGACGGCGCGGCAAGTAACGCGCACAGAGACGTGAATATCCACCGTTCGCGATACTGCGACGGTGAATTTGCGGGCGCACTAAAGCACGGTAATCAGCGGACGCACTAACGGCGCGGCGCAATAAATGAGCGGGCGCACTAACGGCGCGGTAATTGCGTATGCACGACGGCGAGTATAAGCAATCGCGTGAAACGGAGTATCTTTCGCTACTGAGACCGGAGCTCTCGCGGTCCCTTTTCGGGAGTCTTCGGGCGCGCGACACGCATCAGCTAATAGTTTTTGTTGGCAGGATCACGCTATCCAGGCATGATAGAATCGATAGCGCGTCGGGAGAGACTTCGCGATCTGGGGGTGGCGGGGGTGCGGCACAAAATAAACTCGTTTAGAGGTCGGCTAAGGGATGGCGTTACATGTACCTATTGATCCGCAATCGCGACGGATTAAAAATACTAAACACATATCATATTTAAAAAAATAAAAAAAATTTTATTTTTTTAAAGTACCGCCTACCCATTTTATTGCTTCTAAAAAATTATGTTTGATAAAAAACTACTCCAAAATTCTACAAAAATTTTTTCGTAAATGTACCAAAAAGATATTGAGACTAAAAAAAGCAAAAACATTTATTTTTTTTATCAATGTTTTTGTCAGAAACCTTTCCCGAATTTTCTACAAATGTGACTCAATGATATCTACAACATATTAAAATTTCATCAAAATCAGTTAAGCCGATCAAAAGATTTAAATTATTTTCAAAATTTTTATTTTTATTTCTTACACCAAAACGGTTCAATATTAAGAGCTAATATTTGACTAATTTGTAAGTGACACTGATAGCAATCAAAGCAAAAAAAATCAGCATGATTCGTATGGGGACACATTGATCCTTTTTATCTGGCTACGGCCTTTTTTCAAATGGTAAGTCAAGTAACTTACTTTTAATTTCGGTGGAAATATCGGTTCTTGAGTAGGGTCGTACGGACGGAACTCTTTGGAATGGAAAATCTCAGTTGGTTCGGACGTGAAAACCTTTTTACAGCAGGCGTCGCCCATTGAACAGATTCTCGTATTGTTTGTTCCTTCCTCTCGTACGTTAATCATTAACTGCGATCGTTCCCACTCCTCCGTAAAGATCTTGAATCCCTCTATAATCGGTCTATATCCTGTACATCTGCATAGATTACCTAGGAAATATGTAATCAATTCATTATTATTATTATGTTACATATAATTATGTTATGCATTATGCGTTTATATGCCAATGATATGAACCAGCTTTGTCTACGTACGTAAAGTCCTTACGTACTACGCACATACTCCAAATACATCACCTTGAAACGCAGTTTCCAAATTGTCCATAGTTGGTCTTGGGATATTGCGCAACAGAGCGTACATAGACATGACTATACCAGCTGTGCAAAATCCACACTGCGACCCATGTGCCATGGCAATACGTTCTTGTACCGGGTGCAACTTAGTCTTTGTGCTACCAATACCCTCCACGGTGGTTACAGCTAAACCATGCACGGCGCATACCGGTGTTAAGCATGCGTTAACAGCCAAATGACTGTTTCGATTTATAAGATATAGGAAATTAATTTTAAGGCTCCTGGGCTCTTTCCCGACATCTCGTGAAATGTGACGTCAGGAGCGAGAAACGTTGAGATTTGACACGTTGAGAATTCTTGGGTAATACTGAAGGAGACGGGCTTCCGTTACTTCGAGTTCAGGTTATAGGTCTACCCCTTTCCCTTGACAGGGTATTTATATAGAATAGCTACTGCACCTCAAAAATTAATAAAAATAGGCTCATTCGACGCATTTTGGCACGAAACAAAAGAATCTAGCAGAAAAATGCGGCGGTCTGCCCCGCGACGCGAGATATTAAACGTTAAAGTTGACAGAAATCAGGTTATGATTCCTGTCATACCGACGACATGTAACGACTACGAACATGCCCTGCAGCCATATGCGCATGCTCAGTGGCTGCACGCGCATGCAGCAGATCACGTGACAACTGTTTGGTTGGTAAGTCAGAAGTGTAACATAATTCGAAATGATATTCTTTCGGCGTATAGATTAGTGACGCTTTAAAAGTATTTAAGTATTTAAAGCGCGTCAACTAACCTATGTAGATTAGTAACGCGCTTTAAAAGTATTTAACTGTTTAATGATTTTCGTTAAAGCAGGGCACACACACACGTGTGTATGCCCTGCTTTATAAAAGTTGTGATTTTTTCGTTATAAAGCAAAGCACACACACACACACACACGTGTGTATGTCCTGCTTTATAGAAATAGTGATTTTCGTTAAAGCAGGGCACATACACACGTGTATATGTCCTGCTTTATAGAAGTTGTGATTTTCGTTAAAGCAGAAGGGCACACACACACGTGGGTATGCCCCGCTTTATAGAAATTGTGATTTTTGTTAAAGCAGGGCACACACACGTGTGTATGTCCTGCTTTATAGAAATTGTGATTTTTGTTAAAGCAGGGCACACACACGTGTGTATGCTCAGCTTTATAGAAGTTGTGATTTTCGTTAAAGCAGGGCACACACACACACGTGTATATGTCCTGCTTTATAGAAGTTGTGATTTTTGTTAAAGCAGGGCACACACACGTGTGTATTATGCTCAGCTTTATAGAAGTTGTGATTTTCGTTAAAGCAGGGCACACACACACGTGTGTATGCTCAACTTTATAGAAGTTGTGATTTTCGTTAATAAAGCAGGGCACACACACACGTGTGTATGTCCTGCTTTATAGAAGTTGTAATTTTTGTTAAAGCAGGGCACACACACGTGTGATGTATGCTCAGGTTTATAGAAGTTGTGATTTTCGTTAAAGCAGGGCACACACACACGTGTGTATGTCCTG
Source organism: Temnothorax ravouxi (assembly GCA_030770255.1). Lineage (NCBI taxonomy): Eukaryota > Metazoa > Arthropoda > Insecta > Hymenoptera > Formicidae > Temnothorax > Temnothorax ravouxi. The sequence goes on from JASTWP010001308.1 coordinate 42,990, forward strand.
CTTTATAGAAGTTGTGATTTTTGTTAAAGCAGGGTACACACACGTGTGTATGCCCAGCTTTATAGCAAATTTTACAATGAACATTCTATTATGATCTTTCAAATTTTTCTCCCAAAACATCTTCCGAATAAATTTGGGCCATGTTTTCGCAAGGCCAACAACATCTTGTACCGAGAGCCACGGATTATTATGTATTTGTTCGACTGAATACATTTGGAGGTTGTAAATAATAATTTGAACGTCGCTGCGCTTGTGGCCACAGGCCACAGAGCTGACTATGCGGGGCATGTTCATGATCGCTACATCACGTCGGTATGACAGGATTTCTAACCTAAGAATCGTCAACTTTAACGCTAAATATCTCGTTTCGCAGGGCAGACTGCCGCATTTTTTTGCCAGATTCTTTCGTTTCGTGCCAAAATGCGTCGAATGAGCCTATTTTTATTAATTTTTGAGGTGCAGTAGCTATTCTATATAAATACCAAGTTGACGACTATTCAGGTTAGAAAATCTGACGTACCGACCAAAAAAAGCGACTGAACGTACCCCCCCTGGTAAAAATTCCGGACAGAAACGGTCAGAACGCGCACCTATCTGTTTCTGTCAGCAAAATTGTGTGTTTCTATCCACGCAATTACGGGCAAATACGGTTAGGAACAGGTTACGCAATCTATCGGCTTCTGGCCGTAAAAGCGGATAGGTATGGCATGCATGGCTAACTGCATCTAACTGATTCCTAACGGAACGGAACTTATCCGAATCTATGCGCAAACGTAATTACGAATCCTATCCGTTTCTATACGCAAGCAGTTTTGAATGTCTATCCGCATCTGATTGCGGAACCTGACAGAATATCTATCTGCATTTATACGGAACGGAACTTATCCGAATCTATCCGCAAACGTAATTACGAATCCTATCCGTTTCTATACGCAATCAGTTTTGAATGTCTATCCGCATCTGATTGCAAAACCAGGCAGGATATCTATCTGCATTTGCATGCAATTATGATTTGCCCGCTTTATCCGTTTCTAACTGCAAATGCGTTTTATTCATTTCTTATTACTGCAAATACATGTACATTGTGGAAGGTTTGTAGTTATCAGGTAGATTCTACCTTTAAACGCCAGGAGAAGGGATTCCTCCAGTTACGACACTGTAATTTTTCTGGTTGTCGCCTGACAGAACGCCTGCTTATATATTATGGCTGGTTGTATTTTAAATGTGAGAAACGCTTTTCATCATGCGCCGCCTAGCGGCATCGTCGCGAATCGTCGTCCATCTGCATCTGTACGCAATGTCGACCTATAGGAATTTGTCTGCAACTACGGATACGAGTCCTGTATGTTTCTGTCCGCATTCTGTACGCATCAGATGCTGACGGTATCTATCCGTAATTACAGATACCGCATCCATCTGCATCTGTACGCAATGTCGACCTATAGGAATTTGTCTGCAACTACGGATACGAGTCCTGTATGTTTCTGTCCGCATTCTGTACGCATCAGATGCTGACGGTATCTATCCGTAATTACGGATACCGCATCCATCTGCATCTGTACGCAATGTCGACCTATAGGAATTTGTCTGCAACTACGGATACGAATCCTGTATGTTTCTGTCCGCATTCTGTACGCATCAGATGCTTACTGTATCTATCCGTAATTGCGGATACCGCATCCATCTGCATCTGTATGCAATGCCAACCTATAGGAATCTGTCTGTAACTATATGGATACGATTCCTGTTTGTTTCAGATAGGAGTTGAATCTATTTCTTCAACGTTGCTGTTATATAGTTGCTGGTAATATCTAACGAAATCCTGTTTGCTCTAACAGCAACGTTGAAGAAAAAATTCAACTCCTATCTGAAACAGGCAGGAATCGTATCCATAGTTGCAGACAAATTTCTATAGGTCGACATTGCGTGTACAGATGCAGATGGATACGGTATCCGCAATTACAAATAGATACCGTCAGCATCTGATGCGTACAGAATGCAGATAAAAACAGACAGGATTCGTAGTTGCAGACAGACGCAGTTAAGATTTCCCTCAGACAGTATGCGGACAAAATCAGTTAGAATTGTAACACGTAATTGCAGGTAAACGCAGTTAAGATTTTCCTCGGATAGGATGCGGGCAGAAACAGTTAGAATTGTAACACGTAATTGCAGGTAGACGCAGTTAAGATTTGCCTCTGATAGGATGCGGACAGAAACAGTTAGAGTTGTAACACGTAATTGCAGACACTTACAGTTGAAAATGTTGCCTCGGATAGGATGCGGAAAGAAGCGGATAAGATCTCATCACATTTTTCTATGTTACAACAGTTGTACGGTTAGAAACAGATGGGATTGGTATCCGCAAATATTTACTGCAGACAGAACAGACAGCTTACAGTTAGATACAGATAGAATTTCTATCCGTTTCTGTCCGTATCTGTCCGGAATTTTTACCAGGGCCGTGGCCACATGCGCATGCTCCGTAGCCACATATGTGTAGTGTACTTCGACGCGTCTTACTTAAATATCTTGTCATTTGCAACCTGCACATCTTAAATCTTACAATGGCATACTCAGTTCAGCAATTGAACAATAATCCGTTGCTTGTGGTTTAGGACATCATTGGCAATGCAAATACGTGGGCGAAATTTAGCGTCTTACGCCTTACGTGAGAATCTTGCGTTACGCGACACGCAAGCCAATCTTACGGCAACGCACAAAGAAAAACGTAACGTAATTAGCCTTATGTTACGTACGTTACGTTACCCTTTTCTTCGTGCGTTGCCGTAAGATTGACTTGTGTGTCGCGTAACGCAAGATTCTCACGAAGGTGTAAAGACGCTACGACAATTTTCGTGCGCTGGCCCTAAAAGCCTGCATAGTTTCACATTCCTTTTATGGATGTTTAATAACTGTCAAGGGGAAGGGATGCAACTCGGAGTATTTTTGAAATGTACTGAAGTAACCTGTAGTGTTATTTTAAGCAAATATCTATTTATTTGGAAATACCATGCAAGAATTTTTAACGTGTCATTTCTCACTTCTGATGTCACATTCCAACATGGACACAATGAGTACCCAGGAGCCTTAAGAAAATAAATTTTTTAGAAACAATCCAGATCATTATATTATAGTACACTATGAAAAGGATACATGATTTTTCCTGCAACACGATCAAACTTTGAAATCATAACTGTACAGGCTCCACACCCTCCTTCCGCACAACCAAGCTTTGTACCGGTCAATCCAACTGAATCGTTATACAATAAGGATGAATAAACCGATATACAAAAGTTATTTTTCTAATCATTTTTCAATTTTTCTTATTATTTTCATATATGGAAGGGTAAAAGTCATAGTAGTGTAAGTCAAATTGGTAAATAGGTACCTATACCGAATAGGGGACCCACCTCTGGTGATCTTGACCTTGACATATGTTGTCAAGGACCCTGAGTAACTTTTCCTTATAACATAATCGTCGCACATTGCTTATTTAAAAGTTATAAACAAAAAAAGTTTGAAAAGTATAGCAGTTATTTTGAGTATTGAAAGGTACAAATGACTAATGTATATATATATAAAAAAGCTATACACTCTATATATATAGAAAAACTATACACTCTATAGCACTTCTCGGAAAATTCTACCCTTATTTTATATACTTTTGGTAAAAATTCGGTCCAATTATAGTTTTTAAGTTAAAAACGTTCAAATATACACCACCCGTAAGAATTTTATATATTAGTATCTATAGATTATTTTTTTTACTACAACAATAAATGTGTTATTAATTTTTTATTGTTTTCTGAAATATTTATTTATTTACTCGGTTTTATTAATAAAATAGATAAAATTGAAAAGTAAGTTAATATTACTTGTGTATTATTGTTATGTTATACATTTTTATATTGGAAATTATTTTTATATTATTTACTAAAAAAGATGTCGAGCGATAGAGTTGTCTTTCGCTATCGCACGGAGAAAAGAGTATGCGCACTCTCTTTCACTCGGCAGCTGCTTCATGCACAACTGCTATGCTGCGTCTTCCTCTATTGCATAGAATAGAACGTTCAGCGCTTCTCTGTCGCATCCCGCTCGCTTACTCAAATATTCGGATTTTAAAGCGCGGCAACCGCAAGTTTTGATCGGTTTTGCTTAGGCAACCTAATACCACTGTGTTCGCAATAAAATTATCTTTATTTTTTGTATAGATCAATTAAAGATAACAGATGAGTGTAAATTATTAACACCAACTCACCTGTTTATACCTGGCAACCCGGTAATAGGGACCAGTAAAAGATAGGCAACCTAACTTTTCTTTTCTATTATGCCTTGTACTTTCGATTGGTACTGAATGTTTTGAGAATACAAATGAGTGTAGAAATAAAAAAAAATTAATTAAATTATTTTTAATTAAAGGTAACCTTGACCTGATTTAATTAGGCAACCCATCCGCGATTTGTTCGTTTATTCATTATGTTTGATAAAAAATACCTTTTATTAAGAAAACAGATGGGTGAAGGTCGAGGTAGGTCGGGATCTTAGACTAGAAGTAGTCTACCACGTAAGACAGTTGGCTCACGGTCCAGAGGTCCCGAGTTCGATCCCACCAAGGTAAGTGTTTTTTTCAAATACGAGAAAATATTTATAATCATAGACTGCATCTTAAGAAACAAATTTAGTTATAAAATAGTAATAAAATTTCGAAAAAAAATTTTTTTTATCCCGGGTGAATATTGGAAATGTAGTGCCACAAAATTGCTACAATAATGCAGCAAAATTGCGCTACAATATTGCCACAACATTGCTGCACATTGCAGCAATATTGCGCAGGGTAGGACATAGATAGATTGCTGCAGCATTGCAGCAATATTGCATGCAATATTGCAAGTTTGCCGTGCAATATTGCTGCAAGATTGCTGCAATATATCGTGCTGTTAGGGCTCTCTTTACTGCGACAGTATTTTCGTAAACTGGAATAATTTACAGGATTAAACTATAGTTTGAAGTTAAAATGTTAATTTTCTTAATGCAAATTGAAGAAAAACAATAGAAACCATTATGTAATGCAAGAAAATTATGCTATGCAAGTATAATCTTGTTTCTCTCTGTATTTTTATTTTTTCTATGAGTTTTGTCATAGCTGATGTTCGGTCGCTACAACACTAGCGACGAGTGAGTTTCCGATATGGTTCATTATTTTTTATTTGCAATTGTAGTCACTTTGCACTTGAAGTTAGCTACGTTCTATAGTACATGTAACGTGCACTAATTTTTATGAAAGCATGGTTAATAAAGTTATATTAAAATGTCATCTCATCACAGTGTACACTTTATGCCAATAAGTCATACTTTGCAACGCATATCTTTTGTACAGAGACTGTAATAGCTTATACTTTATTGTATATAATTTAATTATCTTCTTGAAAACTACTTTGCATTTTTATATTCCAAATTAAATCTTACTCGTCTTTAATATTTATGTAACATATCTTTTACTAATATGATATAGAGAATATTACAACATAAAACCTGCGCTTCAGTTTAGTGCATAATGTTTTAAAACAGTTTATACATTCACTGGATACCAAAACCTAGTTGTGTGCTAATTATTGTATGTTAATGTAGTCACTTATATTAATTTTTTTTTATAACAGATCTGGATCTAATAATTTAATAATGAAGCAAATTCAGTTTGAAGCGTTCAATTCGCGCTATTACAAGCCTCTTCATGCGGTATCGAAAAGACAACAAAGATTAAGATTGGCCCGCCGAAAGCAAATTATAAAAAAAGCATTTGGTGTGACAAAATCACTTTTGATAGATGATAGTCTGATTTGTCCTGTAAATACTTCGCGTGAAAACATTCCTTACTTGACTGAAAGTATTATAAAACCTCAAAATTTTGAAGACTGCGACGCAAATTATTTTGTACAAGAGAGGCTTGCTCCGGTTGCACACCTTCCTCCAAATGAAGAATTTCCTTTATGTACAAACAACGTAGGTAGAGTAGACGTTATGAATAGAAGTGATGAAGCAATTTTTCAGGAAAACTTAGCAGCTGTTTTAGTCAATGCAAATCACGTTCTTGGTAACGTATTTTAACTGTTCTAAGAACTCATAATTGCTTCACATTTCTACCTAAAGATATACGAACATTGCTCGTTACACTACGAATTCGCCCAATTTTACATAAAAATGAGCCAGGAGAATATTTACATTTTAGAGTAAAAAAATGCCTAGCCCGAACCCTTGAACAGATAAGTTTTTCATCAATTCCAGAAGTTCTCGAAATTGACATTAGTACGGATGGCGCACAATTACACAGAAGTGGAAAACATGACATCTGGCCAATTCAGTGCAGAATTGCTAATATTCCAAAATCTATTCCAGAATTATTTCAGATTAACAAATGAACGATTGGATTCAATAGAGCAAAAAATTGATTCCAATGTCGTTAATGCAGATCCCGCGAAGCCGCAAGTCCTTCTGTTGAGGATAGAAACCGAAATCCGTCAGCGAGAGAGGAATTGTTGGGTCAACGGCCCTGAGCACAGAGCCTGAGACCTCGATCTTAGACAACGGCTCTGCCACGGAGAGTCGCCCAATAATCCTTCGCTCCCGTTCAATTATTGCAAACTCATGGGAGTCATGCGCATGCATGCGTTTACGCGGTTTCGTATAACACGCAACGCGGTTCGATCACGGATCGATATGATTCGTCCCACCTGTAACACACCCGGCTCCCCGCCGAGCCATCCTCAAGACGGAACACGACTGTCTCTGAACAAATCAGCAGAATCGTAGTAGGACTCGAGCCGAAAAGTCGATAGACCGTTCGCCGCGACCAGTATCCTCGATTGATCGCCGCGCGAATCAGAGGTCACACGCTCCACCAGCCGTCTTCAACGGGGAAGTGGACGACCTCAGTGAGCGAGAACGCGAGTTTCCTCACCGACTTTGCACGCGCTCGTTTCCGCACCCGACTCGTCGCTTTCTGAGCCGTTCCGCCGCGAGACGCATAAACTCTCGTACGTGGTGCTCCGCGCGTGGAGACCACGCATCTCAAGCAGCATTGTTGAAGACTGTGTATTAGTGTATTAAAGTTTGTAATTAAAGATCACGCTAAAACCACCGGCTGCAATTATTTCCGGATACTCCTCGCCGATCTCAGGAACACGCTTCGCGCCCTTGTTAGGGCGAACTTCGGCAACCCTTCGTGTCCCAAGGCTTCCTTGGCCGAACACGAAACACCTTCCATTTTCGACAATAGAAGCAATACAAATGTTTACGAAAGACAACGCTGCCTACGATAAAACTGTAAGAATTGTTCGAATTAATTTATATTTGATGTACATGTTTAATTTAAAAAATTGCCTTATTAACGTATATTACAGTCATGTATTATGTAATAATTTGTATTTATATAGGTACGCTACTTCAAATTCTTGAACTGCATAACATTAAAAAATAGCGTGCATCAATGCATGAAGGAGGCCATAACGACGCAAGTAGCCGAACGATTAACGTGGTGGGGAGTTGATGCTAATAAAGTCGCATTCTATAATACAGTTTTATGCCAAGCGATTTACCGTAAGAATATTGTTACTCTGCTGTCATTACAATATTAATTGATTATGATACTAAATAATGTATTATTTTACAGAAGCCGTAGCGTCGAATCAGTACTACCCCAAACCAACCAAGAGCTTGACTCTAGTCTGGCACTGTAAGGAGACATGAGAGGTGTAGCATAAGTGGGAGATGGCAACATCGCCGGTGAAATACCACTACTTTCATCGTTTCCTTACTTACTCGGTTAGGCGGAGCGCGTGCCCCGAGGGCTTCGTGCCCCGGCCGGTCACGGTGTTCTAGAGCCAAGCGTGTCAGAGTGGCGTGAGGCCTCGCGGCCGATCGCCGTTAATACTCCCGCGTGATCCGATTCGAGGACACTGCCAGGCGGGGAGTTTGACTAGGGCGGTACATCTGTCAAAGAAGAATTCCAAAGAGCGGTTGTCGGATCCTTGAAAATAGCAAAACAACAATTCCGGAATGCCAGGGGTAGGCACCCAGGTATACAAGGGAACCGAAGAAACTTAGAGAATGCTGCAGATGCGTTATACAATGAAGATGTTGGCAACCACGAGGATGACAGAAATCAACCAGAAAATGAAAACAATAACAACATTGAACACTCAGATCTGAATAATAGCGATGACAGCAGCGAGCAATCAAATTTTGACGATTAATAAACATGTCTTTTTAGTGAGTTTCAAAGGCTGCGGTCCACTTGACGCTACAAATTCTTTGGAGCGTCCTTCTTCTCTTTCTTTCTTCATTGAAAGAAAAGAGAAGAGGAATGCTTCGAAGCATTTGTAGCGTCAAGTGGACCGCAGCCAAATATACACGTATCTAATATAAGTAGATTATAAATTTTCGTTACGTTATAGATGATTTAAATGTATTTGAACCACTGATATATATACATGGATTGCCGACCGCCTTTGTCGGCAGGACTCAATAGCGTCTCCAAATGGGCGGCCGCCATCTTACCCGGCAATTTGCCTCCGAGCGGGAAATTCAAATAAGTTTAACTGAAACTTACGTTTATGTAACGTTTTTTGCAATTATTAATTTAAAAAATTAGCATTATTAATGAAACAAATTATTAAATAGCTCAAATATTACAAGATTTTGTTTAATAAAACAATAATGCTTTATTCAGATTTTTTAATTCAGAACAACGATTCCTATTTACGTTGCGATATTACAATCAACTTGTCGTGATTCGAGGTATTCCATTGTCGTTCACCTATATTAGATTAATTTTTTAAAAATTACCTCAACGTTTAAACAATCAAATCTCAAAATTATTCAATATAAATTTTTTATGCACCTACGCACTTATGCGCACCTGTTACGCACCCACCTGACACAGTCACAGTCCACCACGCATGCGCGTACCTTTTACGTGTAAAATGGCGGACCTTCAATTGGGTACATCGCCAAGAGCCTATCGGCAATCCATGTATATATATCAGTGATTTGAACGCATATACCTTTCAGCATACAAGAAAAATTGAACTTCTACACTGTCGCAATCTTGCCTTCCACAAGTCGAAAACGACTTGGAGCGCTGTTCCGATAGTAGCACAGATGTTCCTAGCACGGTAGGAAAATGCGTCAAGGTTTATACGCCCAACGACGTAGATCCATTGACGAAGTTCGCAATAAGCTTGTACATACGCAATGCAATTTAGTGCCAACTCCGCCGCACTCTACGGATTCCATAGATTTACTAAACGAGCCGTCCGCTAATGATGTACCAGTTACTCTGTTGACTTTCTTAGATAAAAGCGCCGAATATATCTTAAACTTGAGTACAGAAACCATACAATCGATAGTAGGTGGTACTATAAGTCTATAAGTAAATATAACATATTGCTTTTTTTTCTATTGTGTGATATCGTATCTTTTTTTTTATTATATAAGATAAGCTATTTCGGAACATTTTTTATCTCAAGGTTTTTATAAATATTTTTTTATGACAGTCTAGTCATTAATAAGTTCAATTTTTGTTCTTTTTTGTCTTGTGATGCTTGTAAGTAACGTTTATGATATCACAAATTTTAACATTTTTTAAGTATTTATTTTTGTTAATATATATGACATTACTGCAAATGTATTTAGTTTTCTGTTTTTTATTATTCGACATATTTTGATGCAACTTAATGACAGAAGTTTAAACATAAATAAATAAATATATAAATATTTTTTTTATAATTAAGTAATTTTTTATAAGAATTTAATTAATTCTTTCTCGTAAAATATAAGTAAATTATAGATTTCCGTTAAGATATAGATGATTTAAATGTATTTGAACACATATACCTTTTAGCATACAAAAAACATTGATGAATATAACATATTGCTTTTTCTATTGTGTAATAATATTATATCTTCTTTTTATTATATAATATAAGCTATTTCAAAACATTTTTTAATTTATAAAATTAGTTAACTATGTACGACTTATCATTATACATTACTTCTGTGATATTCTCGATAACTTGTACAGCAAACTTGTATAGCAACTTGTCTCTTATTTCGCGATGCAATTTGCAAATATGTGTGTGTGTGTGTGTGTGTGATAGTTTATACACAATACATTAAGTTACTTTCTCTATTTTATTTGTTATAATTCATAACTTTATTTCCATTTTGCTTTCTATAATAAGATCCAAAAAGTATAGTATTGTCTCTCTTTTGTGTAAAACTACTCTTGTAAATACATAAAGAAAGATTAAACATATGTTGAGACATATGTTATTTTGTAACATTTCAACATACAAATTTATTTTAAGTATGTAAGATTTATCTTTCCTTCTTTTTTGCTTTCTTTATGTATTCTAATATACATATAATTTTTTTATTTTCTCAGAATAAAATATATATTACTCCAAATTATGAAATGCACCTAATATAATGTTTACGGTGGAATTATATAGTTTAATTTTGAATTACACAATAAGTATTATATGAGACCATTGTTTTTCGACTGCCAATAAATCCAACAATCTTTTCTTTCTTTTAACGGCAACGGTTTCCTTAAAAATGCTGCCAGGTTTTTGGCAACTTATTGAATTAAGAAACTGTTTCCGTCATGTTGCCCTGTGGTTTCCAACAACCTATTATACTTTTTGTTCATAAGAGGGCAACTGTTGTCATCAAGTTGCTCATAACCATTGGGGGACAATAACTATCGGCAATCCAATAAGCAAAATCGAAAGCCGCTCAATATTGAAGGCAACTTAAGCAAAGCAGTTTTAAGTAAAATGACAGCAACCTGCAGGCAGCTTGGCTATCTGGGTAAGGAGAAAGCTGCATTTTTGATCGGGAATGGCCTTTGGCAGTTCACTGTCATGCCTTTCGGACTCTGTAACACTCCCGCGATTTTTGAGCGGTTAATGGAGAAGATTTTATATAGATTACTGTCGAAAATTTGCTTGGTATACTTAGATGACATAATTATTTTTGGGAAAAGTTTCGAAGAAATGGTGGAGAACTTGAAGACAGTTCTTCAACGGTTATTAGATGCAAAGATAAACCCCCCAAAAATATGTTCTTTTTGAAAAAAAGTCAAATATTTGGGACAGTTTCTGCGAGAGGCATAACTACTGATCCCGAGAAAATTGCCGCTGTTAGGGATTGGCCAATTTCGCATACAAGGAAGCAATTACGGAGCTTTCTGGGTTTTTGCTCAAATGCACATACTACCGTAGATTTGTGTGTGTGTGTGTGTGTGTGTGTGTGTGTGTGTGTGTGTGTGTGTGAAAGGATTTTCTTCTCTCGCAAAACTCCTTTACATCCTAACGGAAAGTCAAACCAAGTTTCATTGAAATGAGAGTTGTCAAAATGCTTTTGAAGAACTCAAATGGAAATTGTCTTCCTCCTCAGTTCTCTCTTTTCCGAAAGGGGAGGAGGAATTTATTTTGGACACAGATGCGTCTAATAGCATAATCGGCGCGGTTTTATCTTAGAGACAAGAAGGAGAAGAGAAAGTAACTGCATATTTTAGTCGGGTGTTATATATATATGTACGTTATATATATATATGATATATATAATATATATATTGTGACGTGGCAGTTTCGCTGCATCGTTGCAGCGCCCCGCCGCCGTCACAAGGCACGGTTTCGCGACCTTTTTAATGCCCGAGGACGGTCCAACGAATCGATGCGAGATCTCCAGGGGGCCTATTCTAATCGCGTTGCGTTATTATTAATCCTATGTTATTTTGTATTATTTACGCGGCGCCTCACCGAGCCAAAAACAGGAGTTCCTGAGATTGGACCAAGGAATAGCGGAGTAGACGACGGAAGCGAGAATTTGGCGACGACAAGCGGATTTCGAGGATGCTTGCGGGCCGCCGAGCACAGGGGAGCGCGAGAGGATACTCGCGTGGCGCGTGACGCAGCGACGCGCGACGGGGGATCCGTGAAGGCAGGGCCCCGGGACGCCGGGGCGAAATCAGCTCACCTGCCCTCCTCGCACTAGGACCGGATTCCGGGATGGACGATCGCCATTCCCGGACCGAAAGGGAGGAACACGGAGGCAATCACGTCCCGTCTGCTGCGCCGGGAGGAAACCCGGAAAAATTGCCGCGCGAACGAAGGGCCGTCGAGCGCCCTGCGAAAAGCCGTGATTAACGGCTCTGTGCGACGAGACACCGCGAGCCTGCGAGCTCATCCCCTATTGGTCCGCGCGATAGCTTCGCGGGGCCGCGTACATACGCCCGGGGTGGGGTACGCTATCGATTCCGCCATCGAGCAAAAATTTCGGGATCATTCGTGGATCGTCCTCGACTACCGAAACACGCAAATTGTCCGTCGCGGTATTTGGCACTTCGCATTACGCTGGCTGTACGATGGAGCTTGGACGAACTCTTGGTCGCTACTCCTTTCGACCCTTGGGACGACGGCAAGGACTCTCGGGAGAGAAACGACCTACGGTGAGGTTGCCTCGCGTAACAATTATGATGTAAAGCCACGACACCGCTCCCCGGGTTGCGCTCTCGCTCGGGAATTCTCGCGATAATTAGCGTGTTCGCCGATCAGGCGTAATTAGTGATCGATAACGGGAGCGAAGGGCACCGGAATGGTCTCGTGGCAGTGGGATCGCGACCGAAATCATAGACTCCTGGAGATCGCGGTAGGCGCGTCGATAACGCCGTTCAACATCGCAAATGCGCCATTTCTCGCGTCCTTCGCGTTCACGTCCGCGCGTCTCGTGGTGTGTCGTGTTTCGCCCGGTCGGAACTTAGATTCTGCGAGTGATAACGCTTACGTGAGAATATTCTGCGTCTCGTTTCGGTTTTCTTTTGCGATTTCGCGGACGCATTTACGCGTCTGGCGCCCAACGGTAAAATCGTTTCGCGAAGTGTCGGAGGTGCGAGGGAATCGTCGGAGAGGCCTGTCATCCCGCTCTCCTTAATCTTTTTGATCCGGCACACGCCCCGGAGCGATCCGGGAGTGAAAAAGTCGTGACAATATATATATATATATATATATATATATATACACACCATATATATATATGGTATGTTTGGCGTATCGTATTGTATATATATCTTATAGCTGTTTGCCTTGTTTAGTTTTACGTTTTGTCGTTGCTTAATTAGTATCACATAGTAGTTGAATTTAGTTATTAATTATTATTCAGTTATATTTAGTTATATCATTGCTCTTATTCGCGCGAGACGTCGGTGGAAATCGCGATCGGTAGAAATTTATGCGACTCACCAATCAGTGCTCCCATCGTTCATCCATCGACGGCAGCAATTACCCAAAAGAGAGCAAATTACTCGCTCGCGGCACGTTGCAGAACCGCGAGCCTCACTCGCCGTTAAGAAGTCGTAGAACGCGCATCTAGACTTTGGGAACGCTCGGCCGCAGGCTCACCAATCTCTCGCCTGCCTTGCCCTGCTTGCGTGTTCCTGCTTGCTATTACAAATCTCGCTTTTGAATGCATGCTGGACCAGACGAGGCTTTTCTAAGCAGCCACGAGACAGAACGAGAATCGGCGGACTTCTCCAAGAGACGACCGGCGGACCAACGGTGAGTCATCGCTTTTCGCTTTCTTTCATTGCATGCGCACCTTACTTCCTTTCTCGTTTTACAAAACTTGTTCGTGAGGAGATTTTAATTACCCCCCCTCTAGTCCTTCGAGCAATTTAGACAATCTCGCCTCCGGGGAACTGACACCCTCCCCCCCGTACAATATATATAAGCAAAGCTGAAAGAAATTACTGTGTGACGCGTCGAGAACTTTTAGCGATTGTCGATTCGATTAAATCCTTTCGCCATTATCTTCTCGGGCGAAAATTTTTAATCCGTACAGACCATGCCTCTTTAAGATGGCTTATGTCCTTTAAAGATTTGAAAGGGCAACTGGCACGGTGGCTGGAGAAACTCTAGCAGTATCAGTTTGAAGTAACTCATCGGAAGGGACAGGCGCACAAAAATGCCGACGGCCTGTCTAGACGACAGTGTGAAATGTATGAAATGTATGGCTGCGAGTATTGTGAGAAAGTGGAGAAGAAATATGCGGATGAACAGTTGAGACCATTGCACGTAACAAAGTTGTCATAATCGTAAGGCCGTAAGAAAATAGGCCAATCACACTCGATTATTGATTAGATTCCGTTAACCCTGGCGCCTTAATTTGACGATGGTTTCTGGTAGTACTTTTAATGCTGAATAAAAAATTACATAAGTTTTATAGGGCTAACTGCTCTGGTTTTCGAGATATACAGTGTTAAAGTTGGTAAAACTTTAGATTAAGGGCGACCTCACCGATTTCAATGACCTTGATATGTTTTCGATATGAAACAAGGTGCCACAGATTTACAAGTTTTCACACGTGGAAAGCCAACGCATGTACTTTGAAGGCACTATGTGTCTAGATTAACAATAGTAGAGCTCCCCGCAGAAGGACGGAACCTACTGCCTCCATGCATACACTTTCCACGCGAAACAAGGTGTCACGAGGTGCCACTTCTAATATTTTAACTATTCTGTGCTATAACAAATTATTTCTGTTACAGGTATTAAATATTTTTACACAATGCAACTTTTCATACGAAGCGAAAGAAAAAACGGGTTTTTAACTTTTCACACGAACTGAGATTCACCCCCACCTCCTTGCTTGGGGGCAGTAGCCCCTCCCCCGTCTACGTGTGTACTGTTTATACACACACAATTAAAGTATTATTTAAAAATTTATAAACAATTCGTATATAGTGTTCACTTGGAATAACAATAATCAAACAAAGAGCTTGCGAACCAGCAAGTTGTTTATGGTATCGTGTATATTTCGAACAAAATAATGACAAACGTTTTGGCCATAACTGTGGCCTTCTTCAGTGTATCAAATAGTCGTTAAAATTTAAAACATACCCCCCTACAATAATAACACGATGATACGTCGACGAGCTGTGATCGGACTTGAAGCGACGATTGTATTGACGATGTAAGCGAATGGCGGTTGAATTATGCCCGATCTACAATAGCTGTAGTAAGCCTCAAGCAGTAAGAAATTGATCAATTACAGGCGAATGTGAGGAGAATAATCGACTGTGATTGGTCGATTTCTTACATCTTGAGGCTTACTACAACTTACTACAACTATTGTAAATCGGGTATTAAGGTAAGGGGGTATGTAAGCTGATTTTTGTAAGCAAATGGCGTTTTTATTATTGTAGGGGGGTATGTTTTAATTTTAACGACTATTTGATACACTGAAGAAGGCCATAGTTATGGCCGAAACGTTTGTCATTATTTTGTTCAAAATATACATAGATAGCATAAACAACCTGCTGGTTTGCAAGGCTTTTGTTTGTTTATTGTTAAAAATTTATATTATTTATTTTTAACTTTAAACCACTGTATATCTTGAAAACCAAAGCGGTTAGCCCTATAAGACCTGTATAATTTTTTGTTCAGCGTTAAAAGTACTACCAGAAACCATCGTCAAATTAAGGCGCCAGGGTTATCGGAATCTTGCCGATTATTCTTCAAGCTCAAGGAGAATAATCGACTGTGATTGGTCTATTTTCTTACGACCTTACGATTATGACTGAAACTTTGTTAGGTGCAATGGCCTTTAGAGACTATCGCCCGGATTGTTTTAGAGGAAAAAAAGTTGGAAAGCTAGTGAAGGGCGCAGGAAAAGATCCGGATATTTTGGTTTTTGACTGTGCGAAAAAGTCGGAAAACGTCTGTCACGCTCGAAGATTCTCACTAAGGGCGTTTCTGCTCGGGTTTATTAGGCGTATTGGGATGCGTTGGTACTCAGGGACAGAGTTCTCTACGAGAGGTGGGATTTTTCTGATTTGAAGTCAAGTTTCTTCTACTCATTGTCCTACAAAAGCGGGTGAAAGAAGTATTGGAGATGGCCCATGATTCTTCTTCTGGGGGACATTTCGGGGTCAACAAGACCCTGAAAAAGATTCGAGGTCGGTTTTACTGGGCCACGTGTAAACAGGATGTAGAAAACTAGTGCAGGACTTGTAAGGTTTGCATTTCTAGGAGGAGACCTCCAGGAAAGGGGAAATCCCCGTTTCAAGTTTATAATGTTGGGGTTCCGTTTGAGAGAGTCCAAATACATCTTTGGCCCCCTCTCGATATCTTCTTCTGGAAATAGGTATCTGCTTGTGATCGTCGATTGCTTCACCAAATAGGTGGAAATTTTCCCAATAAAGAGTATTAGAGCGAGAATGGAGCGGAAGCTTTCTTCAAACAGTTCATCTACAGGTACAGAGTTTTTTTTAAAGTACACATAGATCAAGGAAGGAATTTCGAATAAAAACTATTTTCCGAATTAGTGGAATTGCTTGGGATTAGAAAGACCAGGACCACCGCTCTGCATCTTCAGTCAGACGGCCGGCACTACGGTCAGATCGAACACCAACACCAAACGAATTATTTGGCAAAATACATTTCCGAGAATCAAAAGGATTAGAATTGTTAGGTTCCAAGGTTTCTTCTGGCTTATAGATCTTCGAAGCATGAGTTTTCTGGCGTTTCTCCAGCCGAGATGTGCTTTGCTCGGAGACTTTGTTTATCTTTAGATTTGTTTCAGGAAAGACCCTCTGCACGGGGATTCTCTAACTCCTTAACGATAGGTTCGGTATCGTTGCGCAGCTTTTTTACCATATGTAATACCTGCGCAACGATACCAAAACTGCTCGTTAAGAGTTAAAGAATCCCTGTGCTGATTCGGGATCGCAGCCAGCAGGAAGTTTCGTTAGGAATCTTAGGGAGAAACTAGAGAAGGTACATTTCAATGTGAGAAAGAGGTTGAACCTCAATTTTGCTAGGGTCAAAACTTGGTATGACCGTAAGCCAGACAAGCTCTTTTTCAAGAAAGGCAGAAAGTTTGGTTATACAATCCCCGAAAGGGGAAAGGCCCCAAAAAGCTCTTGGGAAGGCCCTTATTTAGTGGAAAAAAGCTCAGTGATGTGGTATATGGCATTCGAAGATCACCTAAACAATAGGAATAAAGTTATCTATGCAGATAGGTTAGCTCTCTTTAGGGAAAGGGAGTCTGGGAGCAACTAGTTAGAGTCAGTGCCTGGGGGAATTTGTAAGAATGAGATTGTAATTTAATTTTACTTTTACCTTTTTTTGAATTAAACTGTACTCGAAAATGTTCTTTTTCCACAGAATCTTATTTATTCCTCCCGCGGGAGGATCTTTGAAAAAGGATTTCTTGAACGGAACTCGGAGTAGGCTTTGAGGGGCTTGGGCAAATGCCGAGGCAGAGACTTGGGGAGTTTTAAAAGACGTTAGGACTTTGGGTCTTCAGAAGGTTCCCCCCCCCCTTGTCCGAAGTTCGCCTCAAAAGGAGCAGCGTCAGCGGCAAGAGGATGGCGACTAGAGGGTGTCGGCAAGAGGAAAGCGTGAGGACCTGGGGCGAAATCTCTACGAGGAAAATCTGTCTGGTCACCCGAAAGTCGGCTGGAAAGAGGGGGCTAGCCCTTTCAGGGAGAAGTCGAGCGGGGATCCTGTAGTAAGCACCCTGTTAGGAAGAGAACTTCCTACGGACGAGACGGGGCCAAGAGTCGGAGCCCAGTAACCTGTAGCTACAGCTCAGGGTAGGGCAAGAAGCCGTTCTGATGCCCGCCTGGCAAAGGGAACGTCTTCGTGTAAAGGCTGCCCTCCTAGATTGTCGGGACGACAATCCTGAAGAGGAGGGGCAGTGTTGCGTCCGCGCTGAGTTTGTCGGCATCGCTCGATCTTGTCGCGGGCGTTGCCATATAGATATAAACAGTCCGGCGAATTCGAATTCGGACTGACGTGTCGGTTCACGCTTTAAGATTGTAACCGGGATTGTAAATAAACGAGTTCTCGTATGCCCGTATCAGACTATGAATTGGGATTGAGATTGGATTAAAATTTGACCAATCGGAGCAAAGTTTACTAAACTTGAGATCAGTTTTCTCTGTTCTGATTGATTATATTTCAAGCCAATCTCAATCCCAATCCGTAGTCTAATACCGGCTTTAGTAAAACAAGTGCCTCGATCGTTATTCCTGCCCGCGGGAGTTTGTGCGAGTGCGAGTGCGAGTGCGTGAGGCGACTGAACACCGTCTAGTAACAATATTATGACAAAATTTAAAATATCTCATGAAATTCTTAACAAAAAAGAGCTTTATGTTTTGAAAACGTCTCGACCAGATTTATAACTTTTATCTAAAGAACTGTCATTTTTGAAATATCTTGCAAACGATATCTACGAAATGACTGACGAGGGATTCCCCTGTAGCCCTCGGTGGGGAAAAGATGGAGCGTAGAAAGGGAAGAAAAGAGCGTCGGAAAAAGGTGTTATAGGGGAGAGGGAAGGTGGAGGAAGAAAGGTAGGCGTGAACGAAACCGAAAGAAGGTGGAGTAAATGGAGGCGAGGTGGAAAATAAAGCGGGACGGCAGAAATCTGTTGGAGATGAGGAGGCCTGAGAGAGAGATTATGTTGACGGTGAAGCGGGGAGCACACACTTCTGCACAACGCATAATGCGTAAGCATAAGAAAATTGATTGGTCCATACACATGTGCATAAAGAAATAGACCAATCAATTTTCTTATGCTTACGCATTATGCGTTGTGCAGAAGTGTGTGCTCCCCGCTTGAGCTTGGGCGATGGAGGAGATGGCACAAGAGGCGAGAGCGGCAGAAAAGACTAAGGCGGTTGCGCAACACGCGTCTTCGCAAAGTGTGTCGACGGATAAGCGGCGAGATCGAGAGATCGATGGAAGGGATCGATAAAGCGAGGTGAACATGCAAGAAACGCAAGTGGTGGCAGTAGAGCGGGCGAGCTGTGAGACGAAGCGAGTGGTAGTAGAAAATAACCAAAGAAAGATGGAATGCAGAGGGAAGATAATAATAGAGAAGGAGGCGGTGGAAAAGATAGTGGAAGAGAAAGTATGGAAGATGATAAAGAAAGTTAAGGAGGAATGTAAAAAAAGAGAGGAGAAGATGAAAGAGGAGGTAGAGAGATTGAAAAGAAAGGTGGATAGGATGGAACAGAGCGGGGGCAAAAGGAAGAGGAATGATAGTGAAGAGTAAGGGTAAGACTGGTAAGAGAAAATGGTGGGCGGAGGAGTCTGAAAGGAGCGACAACGAGAAGAGAAGGAAGAATATGATAATAAGGATTGAGAAGGAGAGATGGGAAAGAGAGGAATCAAATTGGGAGAAGGTAGAGGAATTGTTTGCGGATGGAGATAAAGGTGAAAGTGGAGATAAAAGAAGTAAGTGTGATAGGACAAAGAAAGGACTGGATGACGATATTAGTAACGATGGGGAGTGAGGAGGATAAGTGGAAGGTTTTGGAGGCAAGGAGAAAGGAAAGGAGTAAATTAAGGGTGAAAATGGACGAGGATAAATCGGTGGAGACAAGGATAAGAGAAAGAGAGGAGAAAGAAAGAAGAGAGGAATAAAGCGGGAGTTAGAAGAGGACTGAGGAGGACGAGATTACGAAAAAGATGGAGGAGAATCTGTTGATGAAGTCGGGCAAAGAAGAAGATGATAGGAAAAAAAGTAAGGACAGTGAAAGAAGGAAGGAGGGCGCCAAACGCGGGGTGGGGGAGAGCCGAACAAAAGCGAAGAGGCCCGCCAGAAAAGAGGGAGTCAGAGAGATGCGGATCTGGAGGAAACGGAGGGAGAGTGACAGAGGGTCAGAGGGATGCCGGATGAAAGGGGAGGGAAAAGGAAATATAATGTTAGGTCGCATATGGCCAGGTTGTGTTACGGGTATATGTGTAAAGGGTTGGGTACGTCCCTGTAAAACGCCATGTTTTTCCTGAAAAAAAAACGCCTTTCCAACCCCGGAAGGGGAGAGAAATAAAGATGATTGATTGATTGATTTGACTGACAACGAAATCAAGTGTCCCCCTTTAGACAATACAACTATTGTATTGGCGCGCGCGTGCACGCTAGCTTTACTTGTCCGGCGTTGCCCGTCAAGGAATCCGTAAAAACACATTTTGCCCCTTTTTATCCCGTTAGAGGTCGAATTTCTAAAAAGGAATTTTTAGTGAGTGCTTCGTTATAACAGATTTAGGAGTTTTGGTCGGTCCGTAAATGCAACATCTTAGAGAAAAATGTTTCAGACAAAAGTTGTATGGTTTCAAGGATTTACATAATATGATGTCATTGGTTTGATTGACTTTGGATAGGCGCGGCGTTTGAAGATCACATAAAGGTCACCTTCAATTTCTTAAGTAGAACTCCTCATATTGTAATATATCGTTTATAAAAGGGCATAAAATAAGAAAAATTGACATAAGTTAGAGGTCGATACGTTGATCAAGTCAAAAGTTATTTAGGTTCAAAAATTGGCTTTTTCGAACTTTGACCCTAAATAATTCCCGAAAGGTTAACGTATCGATCTCTGGTTTGCGCCAAAATGTTTCTTTTTTTATGTCCTTTCAAACAAATATACTACAATATGGGGTGTTCCACTTAAAATTTTTTAATGCCCCTGGAAGCATTAACTCAAAAATTTCTAATGTCTATGGGCCCGGACACACAATTCTGCACAACGCATAATGCGTAAGCATAAGAAAATTGATTGATCCATACACATGTGCATAAGGAAATAGACCAATCAATTTTCTTATGCTTACTTATTATGCGTTGTGCAGAAGTGTATGCTCCCCGCTTATATATCACAGATATGTCATATATATATAAGTGTGACGTCTGTCTGTCTTTCATAAACTGTTATATTTTTCAGTTACATTTGTTCATAACTTTTTAACAAACAACGAGCAACGGCTAAAACATTCTGAAGATTACTCAGGAAGATGACCTTGACAACATATGTCAAGGTCAAGGTCAGTGGGGCTGGGTCCGTTATTATGCACTTTTATCCAAATACATGTATCTATGTATATAGTTATATATAACAAATTTTTTCCGGGAATAAATTGAATTAGTGAATTTGTAAAAGGATACGTTTGTTGCGAAGATACCATAGAAGAGTCCATTGTGGCTCTACATTCTTATCTGATACCTAAATCACGAGATATAATATATAATGTATAATAACATATGTAATAACATTGTTCAACAAATAAATGATTTTTTTCGAGCATAAAAATGAGAATAATTATTTTTTGTAGTTTTTTTTTGTGTTGAATATGATCCCGTTTATAAAATTGTTCTATCACGTCATTATATAGGGTCTATTGCATCAAAGTCATACAGGCAACTTATACAAGCCATTAAAGTATTCATCAAATATTTCTTATGCCCGTTCTAGACTGGAAGATCTCGGCTCATCCGAGTGAGTAGTGTAGACGGATAAAAATCTGAAGACTACTGAAGTTAGCTTTCAATCGTACCAACTAAAGAGAATTAGATAGAGTAGAAAGTATGCGTATACAACGATCAATGCCATCTACCGAGTCTGATGACCAACTACTTAGCCACTTTTGCTCAAACTGACCAATATTATATATTGTCTATTTACAGAACTCAAAAATGGTTGGAATTTCTTGGCATAAAGAATGTTTGTAGTTACCAAAAAATATGTTCCGATCATTAAAAAAAAAATGTTTTAAAAAAATATATCCACGTCTTTTGCGGAATGATGATATACCAACAATTACTAGAAACTTGTCATCATCTGAAAATAGGGTAAATCTGAAGAATAATGGCCTCCTCACCGATTTCGTTCAACTTGGGCTTAATCGACGCGTTTTTACACAAAACGACCGAATCTGGCAGAAAAAAGAGTAAAACTGAAGGAAAGCTCCCTCCTCACCGATTTCGATGAAATTAGGCTTAATCGATTCGTTTTTGCACAAAACGAATGAATCTGGCAGATAAAAGCCCCGCTCGGCCTCGCGACGCAAGATATTAACTGTTAAAGTTGACGACTATCAGGTTATGAGACCTGTCATACCGACGCAATGCAGCAACTACGGACATGCTCCGCGACCACATGCGCATGCTCCGTGGTCACTGTGTAGTCGATGTACTTGAGCGCCCAACCTCAATTACATCATATATTGTTGTGTGCAATTCTAAAATATTTACAATGTCCTATTCAGTAGAGCAATTAAATAGCAATCCGTGGCTAGCGGTTCAAGATGTTGTTGGCGATGCAAAAACATGGCCCAAATTCATCCGAAAAATGTTTTGGGATAAAAATCTAAAAGATCACAATAGAATGATCCTTGTCAATTTTTCATATCTAAATGCAGTATCCGAAGATTTGTTGCACGATATATTAACTTTTACGTTAAAGCAGGGCATACACACATGTGTGTGCCTTGTTTTAACAAAAATTACAACTTCTATAAAGCAGGGCATACACACGTGTGTGTGTGTGCCCTGCTTTAACAAAAATCACAACTTCTATAAAGCAGGGCATACACACGTGTGTGTGCCCTGCTTTAAGAAAAATCACAACTTCTATAAAGCAGGGCGTGTGTGCTCTGCTTTAAGGAAAATCACAACTTCTATAAAGCAGGGCATACACACGTGTGTGTGTGTGCCCTGCTTTAACGAAAATCACAATTTCTATAAAGCAGGACATACACACGTGTGTGTGTGTGCCCTGCTTTAACGAAAATCATTAAACAGTTAAATACTTTTAAAGCGCGTTACTAATCTACATAGGTTAGTTGACGCGCTTTACACACTTAAATACTTTTAAAGCGTCACTAATCTATACGCCGAAAGAATATCATTTCGAATTATGTTACATTTCTGACTTAAGCCCGGTTCAACAGTGACCAGTTAGCTTAACTAGTAGTTAAATCTCACTCTCTGTCTCTTGTCTAACTGGCCACTGTTGAACCGGGCCTTACCAACCAAACAGTTGTCACGTGACCTTCTTTTGCATACGCGTGCGGCTACGGAGCATGCGCATGTGGTCGCAGGGCATGTTCGTGGTCGCTACCAGTCGCTACATCGCGTCGGTATGACAGGTCTCATAACCTGATAGTCGTCAATATCTCGCGTCGCGGGGCCGAGCGGGGCTTTTTTCTGCCAGATTCATTCATTTTGTGCAAAAACGAATCGATTAAGCCTAATTTCATTGAAATCGGTGAGGAGGGAGCTCTCCTTCAGTTTTACCAAAAAAAGTGTCGCTCTGCCCTGCGAAGCGAGATATTAACGGTTAAAGTTGACAGGAATCAGGTTATGATTCCTGTCATACCGACGAGATGCAGCGACTACGACCATGGCCTGCGGCCACGCGCATGCAAGAAGTCACGTGACAACTGTTTGGTTGGTAAGTCAGAAGTGTAATATAATTCAAAATGATATTCTTTCGGCGTATAGATTAGTGACGCTTTAAAAGTATTTAAGTGTTTAAAGCGCGTCAACTAACCTATATAGGTTAGTGTGACGCGCTTTAAAAGTATTTAACTGCAGTTTAATGATTTTCATTAAAGGCCATTTCACCAACCACGGTTAGCTTAACCGACGGTTAAAGTTAGCAGGATTGACCAATAGAAATGAATCCACCCTGCTTTCTATTAGTCAATCCTGCTAACTTTAACCGTCGGTTAAGCTAACCGTGGTTGGTGAAATTGGATCTAAAGCAGGGCACACACACGTGTGTATATCCTGCTTTATAGAAGTTGTGATTTTCGTTAAAGCAGGGCACACACACGTGTGTATACCCTGCTTTATAGAAGTTGTGATTTTCGTTAAAGCAGGGCACACACACACACGTGTGTATGTCCTGCTTTATAGAAGTTGTGATTTTCGTTAAAGCTGTTGGAATGAAAGTTTTTCACACTCGAATCTTCCGCGCCTGCGAGCGCCAATAACAGAGAAGCGAGAAGCATTAGTACGACAACGTGACGAGAGGAGCGCGATACTAAGCGAATGTCGAAATAAAACACTCTTACTTCCGAAAAAAATTCCGTGCTAAACACACGTATTTTGTTCCCAAATAATAAAAGTATTATTTCTTTTCATCGATATACATCCGAGTTACGAGTTATTGTTGGTAAATCCCATATTCCCTGAAAAACTCAACAAAAGCAAGGCACACACACACTTGTGTGTATGCCCTGCTTTATAGAAGTTGTGATTTTCGGTGTGTCCCCTGCTTTAATGAAAATCACAACTTCTATAAAGCAGGACATACACACGTGTGTGTGTGTGCCCTGCTTTAATAAAAATCATTAAACTGCAGTTAAATACTTTTAAAGCGCGTCACTAACCTACATAGGTTAGTTGACGCGCTTTAAACACTTAAATACTTTTATCTATACGCCGAAAGAATATCATTTTGAATTATATTACACTTCTGACTTACCAACCAAACAGTTGTCACGTGACCTCTTGCATGCGCGTGTGGCCGCAGGGCATGGTCGTAGTCACTGCATCTCGTCGGTATGACAGGAATCATAACCTGATGGCAAAGCGACACTTTTTTTTTCGGAGTTGCGTGATGGACGCCGTAGCGTGCACACGCGTTTTAACCTAGCTAGCGACCGTGAAAGTATTTAGTTAATTTCGAGGTTTTAGTAACGGTTACAGAGAGTAGATTAGGGGTTTTTAAGGGACAAAATCAATTTAAGAATAGTTAGATCAAAGGGGGAAAGAATAATTCCCCCCTACGAAGGGGGGAATAAAGTTAATTCCAGGATTGAGATGATGAAATCGAGATTGAAATCACGAATACCGATGAGTGCTGCAAAGAAGACAGCAATAGAGAACACATAGCAGTTGGAATGATCAACGAGAGAAAAAGAGCAGCGGAAGAGGAATCCAAAAAAGACAGTGTGAATGAAGACACACAAGGATTCTCGCAGCAAGAAGGAGAGTGGCAGATAGTGGATTCGAAGAGGATGGCGAAGAAAAAGCGCGCCAAAATCTTGAGGAAAAAGCCACCACGATGAACAAAAACAAGGAAGAGGGGGTAAGCCAATCAGATAGCAGTGACGTCAACACGGAAGATATAACGCACGTATCAGGTAACAACACCACGAAAGATTCCAGGTATGTAACGGCAAGTGAGATGGAGATAGAGCTAGAGGATACGCAACGGGCAGATACCTCGTGTTCGGATAGTACGAAAGTAAGCGAGAATAGTGCGAATAAGAATACGGATATGGCACATAGCAGTAAAGCAGTGGATAAAAGGCCCGCGAGGCATATATGAATCGAGAGGGTATCTTGGAAAATATCAGCGAACTAGACGCCTCAGAACTTGCCAACCAAAAACAGGTTAAGTTCGCAGAGGGCACGAATATTACATATAGACTGATATTGAAACTGAACAAAGAGCAGGGACAAACCAAAAGAGGTAAGAACCGGTTTAAAATTTGGCAAGTAGCCACAAGAGAGAAAATATTTCCTAATGATTTAATAATGTTATCTAATACAATGGCAATTTGCAAATTTAAGAATTGTAATGATGCAAATATTTGTTTAGAAGCAATCAACAAATTAAAGGCAGAAACTGGCATAACAGCGGAAATTGATCATAGGGGATCAATATATATAGAAATTATTACTGACTGGGGAGACAGTATCCCGGAGTTGTGGGAAGCTATGGACGACCATGATGACATCATGAAGATCACTCGGATGTATAGAAAAAAATACAACAAGGAAGAAAAGAAAGTTACAGAAGAGGATACGGGCAATTTGATCATTACATTTAAGGGTGACAAAGTTAGAAAGACATTAGATATGTATGAAAGAAGAACAACAATAAATGTAAGACCATACGTCTCGGCGGTTAAACAGTGTGCTATAAATGTTTTAGATTTGGGCATATAAAGGCTTTCTGCAAAAGTGAAGAAAGATGCATCATATGCGGAGAAATAGCACACGGAAATTGTACGAAAAAAACCAAGTTGCAGAAATTGCGGAGGAAAACACAGATCCACATGGAGACAATGCTGGATGTACGAAAAAAATAAACATATCATGAAGTCATGGGGTACAATAACATATCGCGCAGAGAAGCAGAACGGATTCTAGAAGGAAGAGAATTAGACAAATCTCAAGAAGATCCGTATGACAGATACGCAGCCTCAGTAAAATGGCCAAAACTACCAACCCCAAGGAGGGAGATGGAGGGAAGATGGGAAGAACCACCGCCAATCAGGAAAATAATCACATATGAAGAAAATAAAGAGAACAGAAGATTAAATAAGCCAATCAACTATAAAGAAAAAAGTAAATCTCATAACATGAGGCAAGACAATAAAACGTGTAGTACGAGACAAGAAAATAATTACCACAAACAATTTGACAATAGAAGTGAAGAGATTACTAAGAATAAAAGAGGATTAGCTCTTAAGCAAAAAGATGATCAACAAGAAGAAGATTGGGAGAAAGAAACATCAGAGGAAGAATTAGAAAACACAACAGAGGAAGATAGACAAGTTAGACGGGAAGAAATACAACCACCGGAAGGTGTAAATAAGGAAAGAGAGATAATTACGGATTTAGCAGCTAAAATATTATACTACACAAACCAGGATTGGGAATTCAGAAGGATCATACAAGAAATGGTCCAAGGAATAGAGCAAAAGGAGTTAAAAGTCAAGAATCAAGAGGACAGACAAAAAATTCAACAAGAAATCCGGCAAAAGGAAAAAGAACTGAAACGAGAAGAACAGATCAGACAACAACGGGTATTTATAAGTAATATGAGAAAGGAGTTTAAAAGAGAACAGAGATATCCGACGGTACGTGATTATGCTCGACAGAGCACATCACAGTACTAATAATATAAAGTCACATTCAATTTAAAAATAGTTAACTGGAACTGTAGAGGATTCCAAAGTAAGAAAAATGAGATTATTAAAAAATCTCAAGAATATGATATAATGATTTTAACAGAAACTAAATATAATAAAAAAAATTATTTTTACATACCAGGTTTCAAATCATACTGTAAAATGAGTAGAGGTAATAGTGGAGGTGTTGCCATATGTGTTCGAGAAAATATTGAATTCGAAATTATTAACGGTTGGCAAAGAATAAGCAATGTATTTGATATCATAGGAGTTAGACTCATAAACACAAAGGAAAAAATAAATATAGTAGCAATATATAGAAGGCCGGTAGATATAAGAAAAGAAATATGGAGCGATATTTACAAATTTGACAATAATAACTTAGAAACTATTATTGCAGGTGATTTTAATGCTCACCATACGTTATGGAACTGTTATGATATAGATAAACATGGAGAAGCACTATATGAAAATATGTATGATAATGAGTATGATGTGTAAATGTTAACACATTAACAAAAATAGGAGCAATAGGACAACATTCAAATAACTTTGATCTGTTCTTTGTTACAACAAAACTATGCGATGATATTGAATATGAACAAATAAATGATACATGGGATTCTGATCATTACCCTGTAGAAATACGATTTATAACAGAAATAAAAAGTTATATAAAAAAAACAAATTCTCTACTAAAAAAACAAAATGGGCGGAATCAATATGCGATAAAGAAATTAATTAAAGAAAACTTAGAAGAATACAATAAGATATTATTTGGAAACAAAGTGAAGAAAGAAGAAAAATATGCTACGTTTATTAAGGTGATTAAAACAACAATTGAAAACATCATGGAAGAAAAAGAAGGAAAAGAAATGTGGATGATCAGAGGAAGGAAGATGAACCAAGAGGAAGAAAAGTCATATGGTGGGATGCAGACTGCGATGAAGCGATTACAAAAAGACAGAGAGCGTTAAAAAAGTTTAAAAAGGAGAAAGATCTACACCCATTGGTGGAATACAACAAGAGTAAGGCAGAGGCGAAGAAAGTTATAAATACTAAGAAGAGAGAAAGTTTCGATAATTTCTGTGCATCAATTAATAGATTCACAAGTCAGACATATGTATGGAATAAAATGAGAATCTTTAAAAATGTTAAGAAAATAAATTGGAATTCTTGGACGAATAAAAACAAAGAAGAGGAAATTAGAAAGGAAATTGATAAATTAGCTCCACCCAGTGTTCAAGTTAAAATGATGGATCAAGATAAAGAAAACAACATGGAAGATAGTTTAGAAAATAAATTCACAAGAGAAGAACTAAAAAGAGCTTTACAAATGATAAGAAAAAATACAGCACCAGGAAGAGATGGAATAGAATACAGTATGCTGAAAGATATGACAGAAGAAATGGAACAAGTGTTGCTAGAAATTTGTAACGAGGTTTGGACAACGGATTGGTTCCCGGAAGATTGGAGAAAATATCAGACTATGTTTATCGACAAAGCAGGTAAAGAGAAGGTTAGACCAATAGCGCTATCATCATGTGTAGGCAAGGTAATGGAGAGAATGGTAAACGAAAGAATACTGTGGTGGGCTGAACACAACAACAAATTAGCTAAAGATCAAAACGGATTTAGGAGAGAAAGGTCTTGTGCAGAAAACCTGGTTAGACTAACAACAGATATCAGAAACGATAACCAATACGTTTTAGCAGCTTTTCTAGATGTGTCTTCAGCATACGATAATGTTATTTATAGTATATTAATAAAAATTCTAAGGAAACTCAATTGCCCAAAGAATATTAGGAGATTTATAGGTAAATGGTTACATTATAGAGATACGGAATTTATTGTAAATGGCCAAGAATCAGAACATAGAAGGGTATTCAGAGGTTTACCACAAGGAGCGGTACTAAGTCCAATATTATACGCTTTATATACATACAATGTTACAAATAAGGAGGAAATAGAATATGAATCAGTACAATTTGCGGATGATATAGCAGCGTACGTTATAGGACATAATAGAGATGAAAATAAAAGAAAATTAGAAAGGGCAGTAAACAGTATTAATGAACAACTCAAAGAATTAGGATTACAATTAGAGCCAAAGAAAACAGTATTAATCCAATTTTCGAAACATGGTGGTTACTACAATACATTTATAGAGTTTCAAAACACGAAAATATATGCTCAAAAGGAGGCTAAGTTTTTAGGAATATGGTTAGATAGTAAGCTAGAATTTGTGAAACAGGTTCAGGAGGTAAA
The DNA here is from genome assembly GCA_030770255.1 of Temnothorax ravouxi. Taxonomy (NCBI): domain Eukaryota; kingdom Metazoa; phylum Arthropoda; class Insecta; order Hymenoptera; family Formicidae; genus Temnothorax; species Temnothorax ravouxi. The sequence continues at coordinate 72,038 of JASTWP010001308.1, forward strand.
GGGTAAGGTTAATAAAGCGAACTCATTAATGATATATTTGAACAAGAAATCAAAGGGAATGGAAGTTAATACAGCTTTAATGTTATACAAGAGTTTAATTAGATCAATTACAGACTATGGGAATTTTATATATTTTCCAAAAAATAAAGATCAAAAACTTAAAATGGAAAGAACACAATATTTAGGAATCCGTACAGCGTTAGGATATAGGAATAGTACTCCGAATAATGTGATAATATCAGAAGCCAAAGTTACATTACTCAGGGATAGGGCAGAAATATTAGCTAGAAATTTTTTAAGTAAGACTAGTGTATACGGAGAGGAAGACTTATGTAAAAAGATAGATGAGTTAATTCAAAATGAAGACTATGCTAGATTTAGACAACCACTACACCAAAAAAGTATAATAGGAGAAGCATGGAGAAAAATAAAATGGTGTAAAAAGAAAATGGGATCAAGAAGAAAATTCGAAATTTTCGACATGGAATACGAGACAGTAACGAAAGAAATCGAAGTGGACTTGAATACAGGATACTGCCGAAGAAAAAAAGGAGTTACGGATGCACAACTTCTTGAGAAGATTCAAAAAACTCATAAATTAGAAGCAGGATTCACCGTCATATATACAGATGGATCCAAGAAAAAAATGGGCAAATCTCTTGGAGCTAGTGTCGTGATAGAGGAGCAAGATTTGGCTTACAATATCAGCTTATCGAGGAGTTGTTCAACGTTTACGGCAGAAGCAGTGGCAGTGAAAACAGCATTAGAAATAATAGAAAAGGAAGCAGAGAATAGACCAAGAGATATAGCAATACTGACAGATTCCAGAGCGGTATTGATGGCACTAAGAAACAACCACCTTAGTGTGTACAAAAACAGATATATAAATGAAATAAGGGAAAGACACTTCAGACTGATTAAGGAAAAAAGGAAGAGGATTATATATGTATGGATACCAGCACATGTAGGAATTACGGGTAACGAGATGGCGGATAAGTTGGCAAAGGAGGCAACAGAAGAGAAGGCGGATGAACAAATAGAAGTCCCGTTTATGGATTTTCGGCAAGAATTTAAAAAAGAGATGTGGAACAAAACACAAGATTCAATTGAAGAGGATTCGAAGTTTAAAGGAATTTACTACTTCAGGAATTTTCACAAAAGAAGAAAAAAAAGCCATGGTTCCATAAAGTTAACGAAGAAAGATATTTTATAACACTGATAAACCGACTGAGGAGTAATCACTACAACGTCAATGAGTCACTGGCAAGAAAGGGGTATATATATAGAGGACGCTAGATGCGAATGTAGAGTTGAATGTGAGAGTATTGATCACGTACTATGGAGATGCAGCAGATATGACGAGGAGAGGGAGAGAATGGATATAGAACTAAGACAGAAAAGAATAACAGAAGAAATCGACATCACGAATGTCCTGAGAGGAAAGAAGTTGACTGCAATAAGAAGTATATACAAATATATAAAAAGAATAGGTAGAATTATATAGAAGAAGAGGAATAATCAACAGGGTTAAGCAGCGTGTGCTATATAGTTCTGGAAGGAAGGGACTGAAGGCACTAAGTTTTCCTCAACCGCGGAAACAAACCCAAAAAAAACGACACTTTTTTCTGCCAGATTCGGTCGTTTCGTGCAAAAACGCGTCGATTAAGCCCAAGTTGAACGAAATCGGTAAGGAGGCCACTATTCTTCAGATTTACCTTTTTTTGGTTCTAATTTGTTTGTAAGATGTTTATTAATATTTCTGCATAGTTTTAAAAGGATGCCATATTTTCTTCGATATGAATTTCTCAAATGAAGTTGAAAAAATAGTGAAACTTGATGAATTCCCATAAGAGCCCATGTTAAATTCAAATTGTTATAACTTTTGAACGGGCCTCGCAAACTTGTTCAAACTTGGCACAATGCTTTATTATCACAATACTCATCACCTGACAAAGTTTGAAGAATTTGGCATGTTTTCTTCTAAGGGGTCATACAACCTCAAGTTTTTAGTCTTAGTCTTCAATTTACCACTCCACCCATCATTTCTGTACTTTAAACGTGTTAAAGGGATTTTAAATCTGTAAAGCCAATTCGAAGAAAATCGTACACCTATAATATAAATATCGATAATTGCCGTCGCTCCAGGATACCCTTAAAGTAGATGGTGCATCAGCGAAGACTAAGATTTTTGATTGGCATGAAACTATGTTATTCTATAGGGCATTATACGTGATCAGGAATTAATTCACGATTTTTTACCACGTAATTACGGAAATATAAGCATTCAAAGTTGGTCACCCAGGTAGCTAACACTCGTCATTTTGACGTCAATTGACGACAAATGGGTCAGTTTTACGTTTTACATTAGTTTTATATGTGAAGACGTGCACAATCGTAATTCACGAGATTTTACGAGTATTTTAAAACAAGATTAAGGTTTGGAAAACAGAAGATCTTATCAATTAAACTATTACGAATGATTAAAAAAAAAACGTACTTTTTTAAGTTTGCCATTGCAATAAAAAGATATTCAATATTAAAGCAAACAAAATGTAGCTAACAGAGAAGCTCTGGCTAGGCTGCGTCATCGGAAGCGTCACTCGCGGGTGTGCTCCCTTCTCCTTCTAACTTGCTGAGATAGAAGAAGAGGAGAGTGTGCGCTCGGGTGACGTTTCCGAACGCAGTCAGTCGACTGGCAACAACACGAACCACACCTAATCTCACTGTCGGCGCCAATGTCAAAATAATCAAAATTAATGATCCAAAACTTCCAGAAAGTTATTTTTTATCATTATTATAATAGTTGAGAAACTTACGACTATATTGCACCCAATTTTTTAGATTTTTGTTACAGTCGTTTTGACAAATGTGAAGTTGGTACCCCTGTGTAAGACACTTCGTTTTTAATTAATTACCTGTCTCTGGGATTAATTACATGGTGTTATTATACATTTCTGGAGACTAGAAATTGCACGGAACAAAGTGATACCAAATATACATTTTTTAATACATTAATAAAAAATTTTTTCGAGTGCTTTATTTTGACTCACGACAACGCACCATCTACCTGGTGCATCCCGATGGAGAAGGAATAGCGGAACGGAACAGTAACGGAAAAGAGACATGGTGAGGGTTAACCAATCAGAGTAGTTCCGTTTCAATTCCGTTCCGTGATATAGTGAGTGGGTTCCTCATGGCACGGAGCTGTTACGGAACGGAAAAAAACGGAAAAATTTGTAACCTATCCTGTCGAAAGTTTGCGAATAAGTGCTTGGCAGTGGATCGATCGCTTTGCAACATATTTTTGCAAATAAAGAGCAATATGTCGTCATTGGTAGGTTATATGTGAAAATAAAATATATCTATATATTAAAATCCTATGTTAATATGTTAATGCGGCGCGTTATATCCCTAACAGCACGATATATTGCAGCAATCTTGCAGCAATATTGCCACATTGCACTTGCAGCGTAAAATTGCAGCAATCTTGCCACGTTGCACTTGCAGCGTAAAATTGCAGCAACATTGCAGCAATATTGCCACATTGCACTTGCAGCGTAAAATTGCAGCAACATTGCTGCAAGGTGGCACTGCAACATATTAAAAGACATATATATATATATATATATACATATACGTACGTGTATTATATATTATATGTACCAATTTAGTAGAATGCATTTACGTACTGTGCTTCTATAATAGATATAATGTCAATATTAAAAATTTGTGCAGCTGTATACTCTTTTTAAACTGAATTTGTTTCTTAAAATGATTTTTGAAAAATTATATATTTGCGCTGGTGTGACATATGTAGACTTTATATAACACTTACATCAAATTAAGAAGTAGTCTACCACGTAAGGCAGTTGGCTCACGATCCAGAGGTCCCGAGTTCGATCCCACCAAGGTAAGTGTTTTTTTCAAATACGAGAAAATATTTATAATCATAGACTGCATCTTAAGAAACAAATTTAGTTATAAAATAGTAATAAAATTTCGAAAAAAATAATTTTTTTTATCCCGGTGAATATTGGAAATGTGCCACAACATTGCTGCACATTGCAGCAAAATTGCGCTACAATATTGCCACAACATTGCTGCACATTGCAGCAATATTGCCCAGGGTAGGACATAGATAGATTGCTGCAGCATTGCAGCAATATTGCATGCAATATTGCAAGCTTGCCGTGCAAGATTGCTGCAAGATTGCTGCAATATATCGTGCTGTTAAGGATGTTATATGTTAATATAAAACTACTGAAGAAAGAAGATATCGTCAAAGAGACAGCAAAATGTTAATTAATGAAATGGCAAATAATGATTCCTTAATTTTATATTAACATATAATAAAATTATTAAGTGCTTGGCAGTGGATCGATTGCTTTGCTTTCGAGATTTCGATCTTTATCCATTATTAATTCTGTATGATTTTGTTTAAAGAGTAAAGAAAATCGTGAAGAGATTGTGTAGACATCTGTGAGCATTGGTAATATATTAGTGGCGATATAGTGGAAAGCTCATAGATGGCGACGGTGATTACATTTCCCTAGTTCATAGTTATAAGTTAGCGCGCGTTGCGTCGGCAGCGTGGCGCCCCAGCGCCGAAACACGGCATAGAGAAACGATACCGCGCAGGCGTGAGCGTGGCGAGACGGCCGTGCGGCTCATCGGGGGAAAGCATTCTTCTTCATCCAGCTACCGAGTCGTACAGTCGCGTATTTTTCTATTGAATTGCATTGATACGCAATTATACTCGTGGTTCGTGGCAGCGTTGATACCAGCGTTGATACCAGAGTTCTCCCGTCTAACGAACGAGGCCTGAGATGAACATATTAGAGGAAATACGGACGTTCCTCTGGCTATTCTTATTGAGGGAAGGACGAGCGTCGCCATTACAACGTAGCAACGCGTTGACGAAGGACAAAACGGCCATCTTGGCTATTCAGAGAGCCCTCAGAGGCACGGTCGAAGAGACGAGATCCTTATTTTCTATAGGCATCAATTGCAATCGCTATCAGGTAACAATTCGAACTATTGTAACCCGAAGATCACTCTCAATAGATTGCTATCAAGCAGATTATGATGGATTTAACGTTCTATCATAATATACGATCTTTGATTACAGAGTTCGAGAGAAAGCATGAGGCGACGGACTTTGTCCTCGCAAAAGAGCTACATAGCTATACAGATTTGTAATTCCGGAATTTGATATAACTGAGCTCAGTATTTTTCTCACTTTCCTTTCGAGAGGTTGCAACCCGCGTGTCTGTACATTTATTATCAATATATAAAACTTTTAACTCAGATTAAAGATAAAGATCACATAGAATGAAACGTTGAGACGAATATGCACATCTATTCGGTACTATACTGGCGTTTATTGTCATTCGAAACCGTAACTATTGACCATTAAAATTACGACAAAACTTATTATTATTATACAAAAGATTTCTTATTACTTAGTTGAATTCGATATTCATTTTCTGCGTTGATTATAAAAGATAAAATCTTACTTCAATAAATAGATATAATACGGAAGTTGCTGTGTCAATTAATGTATAAAGTACGTTATATTTAACTTGTAAAAACACGTACAATAGACTGTACAAACATAATCATTCCTTTGATTACGTGGAATATATGTAATGCTTTAGATTATCCGTCGAAAGGGATTATTTCTGAATGATTAATAATTGACACAGTAATTCAGTTGTACTTATTCTTGTATATTATTGCCAATTTCATGTATTTGTCGTTATATATGTCATGTTTAATTTGAAGGGTCCTTTTTTATATAAGATTAAAGACTGACATGCATTTGAATGCGTTATCCTATTGCTATATAAGTATACAGAACTTTTATGTTCTTACAGTAATTTCTAATAAGAAGTTACAATACTGGAATCTATAAGGAAGGATCATTCATCACTGTTTAATATCTTTCTGATTTGTGTTCAACATTTATTCATCTGTGTCAAACTTTCTTATACGACTTATGACTTATTATTAAATAATTATAACTTTGAAATACACAATCTCTTTACCGACTAAACTTTGAGTTCAGTGTCGTTTTCCTTTCTATAAATCTAGAGCCTAGGCTCCTGCGCGAGCTAGTACGAAACAGATTTGCTAAGCAAAAATGATGTGAAAGTCCGTTTTTATTGAACCAAACAATCCAGCCACAATATCCACATTTGAATTTCTGGTAATTAATAAAATATATCACATTCGGTTAATTAGCATTAACCCTAACAGCACGATATATTGCAGCAATCTTGCAGCAATCTTGCACGGCAAGCTTGCAATATTGCATGCAATATTGCTGCAATGCTGCAGCAATCTATCTATGTCCTACCCTGGGCAATATTGCTGCAATGTGCAGCAATGTTGTGGCAATATTGTAGCGCAATTTCGCTGCAATGTGCAGCAATGTTGTGGCAATATTGTAGCGCAATTTTGCTGCAATGTGCAGCAATGTAGTGGCACATTTCCAATATTTACCGGATAAAAAAATTTTTTTTTTTCGAAATTTTATTATTATTTTATAACTAAATTTGTTTCTTAAGATGCAGTCTATGATTATAAATATTTTCTCGTATTTGAAAAAATACACTTACCTTGGTGGGATCGAACTCGGGATCTCTGGATTGTGAGCCAACTGCCTTACGTAGTAGACTACTTCTTAATTTGATGTAAGTGTGTTATATAAAGTCTACATATGTCACACCAGCGCAAATATATAATTTTCAAAAATCATCTTAAGAAACAAATTCAGTTTAAAAAGAGTATACAGCTGCACAAATTTTTAATATTGACATTATATCTATTATATGTATATCTATTATATATACATAGAAGCACAGTACGTAAATGCATTCTACTAAATTGGTACATACACGTACGTATATGTATATATATATATATGTCTTTTAATATGTTGCAGTGCCACCTTGCAGCAATGTTGCTGCAATTTTACGCTGCAAGTGCAATGTGGCAATATTGCTGCAATGTTGCTGCAATTTTACGCTGCAAGTGCAATGTGGCAAGATTGCTGCAATTTTACGCTGCAAGTGCAATGTGGCAATATTGCTGCAAGATTGCTGCAATATAATATATCGTGCTGTTAGGGAACACATATTAACATAGGATTTTAACATATATATTTTATTTTCACATATAATACCTACCAATGACGACATATTGCTCTTTATTTGCAAAAATATGTTGTAAAGCGATCGATCCACTGCTAAGAACTTATTCGCAAATTTTTGACAGGATAGGTTACAAATTTTTCCGTTCCGTAACAGCTCCGTGCCATGGGGAACCCACTCACTATAACACGGAACGGAATTAAAACAAAACTACT
>JASTWP010001309.1:0-79357 GCA_030770255.1 Temnothorax ravouxi
GCGATTACGTTGGAGCGTGTAATCGCCGCCGGTAGCGCGCTTTACGCCGATCGTAAGGAAGTTTGCATTGCCGCGCGGAACTTGGCGCTGATTAGCGAACTAACTAACTTGGCCATCGATGCGGCCCGCAGCGTAGTAACTGCAGCAAGGCTGCAGTTCGGCGCGAGCAAGGCGTTAAGTGGATTTTGCGACGACGAGTTTTAATGACGCGGATGTCATCGGTAGGCCGCGGCTGTTCGTAGTTCCACGCCATTCCGTTCGCTATAATTCGTGAAAAACGAGAATTCTCACTCGCGTACTCGACAATAAAAACGTCAGACCGATTATGGCCTATCTTGGAATGCGCAATGCGCTAGCGAAAGTTTCGCGAGAGAACTCGCGCGTTATCTTCTTTAGCCGTGATCAGATCTAATTTGTACATTTGAACCCAAAATTGAAGCTATCGAGGACACGGAGTTGTTCAAACGACTCTTTCGAGAGCGAGATTATAGTTTATTCTCAAATGAAATATTGGTACGAATATTACGTACTTATCGCAGATTGCACGCAAAGAGCCATTCGAGCTTTGAAGACAAATACCTAATCTTGGAATAGAAAATTACTTTCAAAATATTTAAAATTTTGCCAGTTTTCTCGGATTGTTATTAAAACAATTTTTCTCACATATTATGTCAGTGTACGTGTAAGGGAGCGTTACATATATGTATAAAAGCCGCAAAAACGCGTGTTTATTATCCTGCCGAGGCGTTGTTAGCAACTGCCGCGCAACAAGACATCAGTTTATTGCTGCCGAGGGACGTTTTCTACCCCCTCCTGTCATGTTCGCGTGTACGTACATAAGGATAAGAGGGTTTGTGGAATCATCTCTATCGTGAAAAAACATAACACATACATGCAAGGAGTATACATACTCCGATAAATGAAATATGTATTTTCTAATAGAATAGAAGCGAAACATTCTATCGTGACTTTTATTTTCGGAGCAAATTGAATTGTATTGTGCTAGAATTTTAGAATTGTCTTCGCATTTATCTAATATTTATCATCACTTTTTACAATCTCGCAGAAATTTAAACAAAATTATAATAGTATTCAAATCGTATGTAATATGTTTTTCTCGCTTTTAAAAATGTTAGATCCTATTTTGTCAGTAAAGCTTCTAAATGTCTTTATTTAATTGGAACTCATTTACGTAATAATACTGCGAATATATATCTATATATACTTTTTTTTTAAAACGCGTAGTAGTAACGCTAATCTAGATAAAACGAAAAACTATCTTTTTATGAAAATTGCTTTCCTTAATATGCGAAATGATAGAATTGACAATGAGAGAAAAGCATCGCGAAGAGAGTGTTAAAAATTGAATCATGTCTATGTGCATACGAAAACTGGAAAGTATAAAATGTCATGACGATATTGCGTGGAGAATTCTATACGATTTCCACAGAAGCGTCGAAATAAAACTTGGAGAAAATACATCGAGAGCGTTTGAAGTTCCGCTGATGTTTTAGATGTTCTCGACGTTTGCCAGGATTCGGATATCAATTGGCAACTATTTCAAAGAAAGAAAGAGAGAAAAAAGAGACATGCTAGAGAAACGCGATTTTTTTTGGTCGAGGATCAACTTTTTCTCGTGCAACGAACGGAAATGAGAGAGCTAAACGAAGTAATGTAATGCGAATTATGCGATTTTCGAGAGAATAAATACAGGATTTGTCATTTTTTCAACTATTATTAATACAAAACTGTTTCAAAGAGTTTCTTAGACTCTTTTCACTTTTTTGTTTCACAACTTTTATCTTCTTTTAACTATAGGTTATAAATAATTGTAATTTGATTACACAAGAATAAAAACAAAGTGAATAAAACCAGATAAGTATAACCATGATGAGCATTCCAATAACAAGCTTGTGAATCACGATTTTTCTCATGCTATCGTGATAAATTTTTAAATTATTATATTTTGTCGTTATTTGTAGAAAAAAGAATGAGTGACGTAATATGCAAGGAAAGTGGTCGTGATTAGAAATTTATATTTTCAGCACATACAGATAAATGACAATACAAGAAAACTGCATAATGTAACAATTAATCGTTCTATGCATGACATGCGTACATTGATGTAGACAGTTTGTTTATTATCATAATTTTATCTAATCCAGAAAATTAATATTAATTAAAAGAAAATATATTCATCATATCGGAAAATAATTAGCTAAAATAATCATTTATTTTAATGTCGGATTGCCATTGATTTATAGTATCGGGCATTATTTACTTATGCTGTTTTATAAATGAAATCATATATTATAGAGGCGTACGAATTGTAATCCTAACGAAAGCCGCGTTTTTGTGTTCAGTAGTCGTTGATGTAGCTGCAGCGTGTTGCAATTCTCGACAGCCGGCTTCGATTATAATGACAATCGAGATAATAAATCACGAGGGTTCACCAAGGGTGTTGAGAGACGGGAAAGAGAAAAGCGATGTAGAAAAGCGGGGCGGGGATGCAAAGGGGAGGAAAGAGCGGTGCAGGCGGTGGAAGGTGCAATATGCGGGTCTCGATCCGCGTTAACAAATGTCTCTATCCAGTGGCAACGTGTTTCTGTACACGGTAACCCCCGATGGGCCGTAAAAATCGCATGGGGTAGATTCTCCGGCGCGGCACATGACGTTAATTCGTCGCCCCGCGTGTTACGTTTTTCGCTCGTATAGACGAAACGCGCGCCGAAAGCCCGGGCTTACGATTATCGCGTCGCCAGTGTTGAGAAATGAGGAAATTATGCTCTCGATTTTAAGAGGCACCGTCGAGTCGAGCCGCTCGATCCCCGATTGGCCCGGCGGTTTATTAGAGCGTTCGTAATTGCTCGCGAGCCGCGGGGTTAATAATAAGAAGCCGCGCGCGCGCGTGCGCGTGAGCATGCACGCGTCTCGCTTCGGCGAAGCGATTTTACGGCTTAGAAGCATGCGCGAGTTGGGCGTATGTTTTACGTCCTCGCCCCAAGTTGGCCCCCGCGTTTGGAAGCTGATGTCGCGTGTTCGAGAACCGGGATTTGATGTGTTTAATTAATTTCGGCGATGTAAAAATATAGGTACGTTACGGGGTAACTTTGATTCGGCTTTTAAGTTTCGCCTTCTTATACGAGAGAACCTCTTATACACTTTAGAAGATTTTAATACCGGTTATTTTTATACCGGGAGAAATGTTTAACCGGGACATACGCGAATTAGTCTTCACTCTCGCAAAGTTGATATTTGCATTTGAAAGTTCAGCCGATGTCGCGCGCGTGCGTTAGTATTAGAAATGTTGTATTAATTCGTTACTGAAAGTTTCGAGGGACTCCAACTTGGAAATTAGGTCTCCTCGGTTTTGAGAATTCCGGTAACGCGTGTTTCAGACGCTTTGTTATTCCTGCTCGGGAGAGATATCTGCCTCGCATGTTTAATTAGATAAGAGCGAGTATTTAATCCATGCTAAACATTGTGACGAACATCGGTGTCCGGCCGGTAGGTACAAGCGGCGTCGGGTGTTAAAATCGAAGAGTTACAACCGGCGATAACGGATAAAAATGTCAATATCCCGAGATATCGATCACCGGTTGTCCGGTGCTGCTGTCGCTCGGATGTCTGGCGAACGGCAGAACACTCCGTGTTCACCATCTGCCTTCGGTTCCTCGGGAATGCGCCTCCCGTTCCGAGGATTACGTATTAGCGCGCCTGGCGTCCTTACAAACGAGTCGAGCCACACGCCGCAACTTTGTAGCCGCGACAGCGGCACAGGATGGGCATTCCGGTTCTTCGCTCTCCCACCTCCACCGCCCGAGACAGCCCGAGCCGCGAGTCGGCGAACCGGTTGCCCCTCTTATCGCCACAAATTCGATAAATCCCCTGGGAATCGACCGGCGTCCTCGATCGCTACGCGTCGCACGGGCTTATTTAACGGGTAGGCCAGTCATTAAAGACAATCAATTCACTTTAATTACAAAAGTTTTCAAATTTTGATGGCATATTGGGTGAGTTGAAATAACAATAAATCTCATTTTGCAACCATCCCCGAGGTCCGGAACATTCTAAACATTGCAAAAAACGTTAATTTATTGCTATAACTTTGCGAAAAAAATTGCAAAAGTCCTGCAAACTTAAATCAATGTCTATTGTAATATTTTCCGCAATGTATTAGGTTTGCAACCTATTTCGAGGCGCGCAACATTGAAATTTTTTATAAAACAACGTATTTAGTCATTAATAAGTTGTAATAATTTGCGTAACTAGTAGAGGGGGTTGCAAATTTATATTTGGATAAGGGAAGACATTTGAAGCACTCTGTGCCGTAAAATTTGCAAAACTTACTTTGCAATTTGTTCACGCCTTGTAAAAAATGCAAAATAATAATTGTTGCTAATTTTTCACTGTTGCGGACCTTGTCCGAGATTGCAAACTTTACAGCTTGTGACGAAAAAATAAGCTCAACGTTTGCAACCAATTTGCAAAATTTTTGCAATTTTTTTGACAAAATTACAACCAAATAAACAATTGTTCCATCATTGATTAAAAAAATATATATTGCGTGCAACATAGAAGTTTGCAAATTGGCACAACTGTTCGGGGCAATTGTAAAAGTTATTCTATCGATTTGCAGTACTTTTGCAATTTTTTTCGCAAAGTTATAATAAATTTACATTTTTTTGCAATATTTTACATGTTCCGGACCTCGGGGATGATTGCAAAATGAGATTTATTGTTATTTCAACTCACCCAATATTCCATCAAAATTTGTAAACTTTTGTAATTAAAGTTAAATTTTCGAGTTTTAGTGTCTTTATTGACTGGCCTAGGGAGAAAAAAGCGAAAGTCGTGCCTTGTAAGACCGCGAAAACGACACTGGTGGTTCACGTCGGGCCCGCGCATCGACGTGAGAGAAGCAATTACCGCGGCGTCGTAACTCATCGATCCCCATGTCACACGTGTAATCGCGAGTGCAATCATGGAAATAAGCGGCCGGTTGATTGGAGCAATTAAAGAAGTTCCATCTCGCTTTCGGTCTCGTATCATATATAGGCGATATTTGGAGTGGAAAGTATCACAAAGCCGTGAGAATGAAGTCAACATACCGAACGTCTGCGAATGAATAATTCGATTATTAACCTTCTTCCGTAACCGCAATTTAAGCTTTCTTCCAGCGCGCCCATAATTTCTCGAAGAGAGAAACGTTATTAGAAAAAAATTGTAGTGTTACTTTAAACTAGGACTATTAATTGGTAAAATATATCTTGTTTGGAGGCTGGTTTCACGCGCAAACTAACGTCAATGAACTTTTAACCTTGCAAGAACATCTCCTTATATAATCCTTTTTCTTCGTTCGTATTATAGCCAATGCTACTATCTGGAGGAAAACACGGAATTAATTAAACTATAGTTAGAGTTAATTAAGCAACGTTGGGAAAATCACCGCTAGATTTAGCCGAGAGGCTATTATATGCTCCTGTTAAGTAATCGATGATAAATAGTTTATGCGATCGTAGAAAGCTAAGAATAGTTTTTCAATCGCGCAAAATATTTTATTATCAAACCTAAAATATCATGGAATATTCTTCAAAAACGCAGAATAATATACCATATGAGAAATATCGAATTAAGTTTTTCTCTGTTTCTTTAAACAAAATATTTTGGAATTTTTGCTATTTACTCATTAGAAATCGACACACCCACATCAATATTTCGTGTTGATTATTTTAATCATTTACTTCGTCGATAATTTCTTGTAGATTAAATCACTCTCACTGTGCAATTTAGCATAATGGCGAATTGGCGAAACGTCTAGGCGAGATTTCGACGGATTCGCGCGAAAATTAGAGCGGATTAATTGAACGCAACTCCGTCGAAAGTTGCTGCTAATCGAGCGAGGCTAACTTAAAGGGTCGAACGGTGATGAAGGTAATTGCCCATTCTGCCGGCTAATGTAAGTGGCGATTTAGCGTGCTCGGAATCGATAGAATTAAAATACGTGTCGATTAAACATTGACCCGGTCAAATTGTCGTTTAAGTATAGCCCGTGTACCTAACGATGTCTGTAAAACGCCAACTGTATCCGATGTTTCGATCTATATACAATACACACACAAGAACTTTAATTATAACTCGATTGTAATTGCCGACGATGAATAATACAATCCTTTATGAATTTTAAATAATATATGAAAGAAATATTCTGTAAGAGATAAGCCTATATACTTTTTTGCATCTAAAAGTTAAACTTTACTTCTTGTTCAAGATCTCAAGAACGTATTACGAGGGGCAATAATCTTCTTCAACGTAATATTTATATTTCTGTATGAAATAAAAGTGTAATTATGTATATAATCGAACCTGGAATTTATCGGTTAACTGATGTTCACTTGATGAATTGTTTGAACATTGCGTTGGGGAGATTATCGCCGTGTAGCTTTTCCTGAACACCCTGTATAATGCAAATGCCATAGCGATGCAGCGCAATGAGTCAAGATACAATCAGCGATCTGTTACAAAGTGGTACATCGGCGTTACCGGCATGACGATGCGACTCGGCACGAATCGCGCCGGCACGATTATCACTCGCGAGAGAGATAAAACGAGAGTAAAAGAGTAAAAGTAAAAGCGAAAGAGAGAGGAGGGGAAAGAGAGAGAGAGAGATACAGATAAATCGACATGTACAGTATGTATAGAAGCGGCACGATCATCGAGCTTGATGGGATTTTTTGCGGCGCGTCGCACCTCGCAATTTTCATAAGGGTTTGCTGTAGTCATTGTTTATCGCGCCGACCGCGCGCGGTTTGTTCTTACCATGGGACAGCCTCGGTAAATATCGAGTCTTTCATTAGCTCGGTCGATCGCCGGTTAATTAAACATTTAATCCTCCGTTTCGTTCCGCGTTAATCGCGACGACACGGAGACGAGTTCGGGTACCTCGGCATGGGACGCAATATAATACAAGTTGGACTTTAACTCGTGATTCGCTCGCGGTGCGTTTCGTTAACCTTCGATATCGAAAATAGCAAAAAATAATGACGGAATAATAACGTAAGGATAGAAGTTATAATTTTATTAGCATAATATAGGAATTATAATAAGATATTATACTTTACAATAAACACATTCAGAACTTATGTTCGCAGAATAAAACTTTCGTGCATTTTCCAGTCGTCGAAGGTTCTTTGTTTTTATAGCTGAAGTTTGGAGCGTTCTTAAGCGAAAATTAAAAATTTGCCTTATATAATCAAAAAGGATTATACAAAGAAACATATGTAGATAAAGATATAATAAATACAAAAAAAAACACGCGAATATATTGGGTTAAACGGAGCACTTCGACCGCTAATAAACCATTATTCTCTTATCATCATGGATCTTAAAGATTGTCCACACTGAACTTGTACATTTTGGCACAAAACGCAAGAACAGTCATTACATTGAGAGAAATAAAATCGTTCGAAAATTAACAAACGGGTAATCCGATAACTTTCAATTGGAATTATAAAAAGCTAATTAAGGCCAAAATAATGTACGATTAATGATATTCAGATATCATTGATAATTAGATATCATAGATCGGACATTATTTTGGCCTTGATAATCTATTTGTATAATTCCTATTGAAAGTTATCGGATTATATCCGTTTGTTAATTTTCGAACGATTTAAACCTGGATTTTTTTCTCAGTGATAGAAATGTTTTAATTTTTTAATTCTCTTTTTATGAACGTTTCAAACTTTATCCGCATCTTTGTTTTCGTTTCTGAATCGGATATGAGCCTCACAATCAGCAGAAATAATTACCGTGTTAAAAACACTCGACAGCGTTCTTATTAACGTTAGATTGTTCGGCGTGCCTGCGACGTCATCGCGAGGCTTATCGCAATTGGTGCGTTTGCAGTCGGAGAACGCGACTACAATGCAATTCCGGTGATGCGGTGCGCTAGCGCGCGCGCGCGATTGTGCGCCGACGATCCGCAGATAGCGATCTGGGAATCTCGAGGGTCTACAGCTATCTCCAGGCACGGTATATGATCCGTACGCGAAATGAGCAGCCGTGGTCGGTGCGGTTCGCCGGGTGTCTAAGGGTTCGTGTCGTGTCCAACGACGATTCTCTTGCTCGCGTTACACGTCGTTTCAAAGGAGCATATAGCCTCTCGCGATTCGAGAGAACACCAAAGAATGGGGGAAAATTCACATATCGACTGTCACATAGGCGCGTTTCGTTCATATCAATGTTTAGTTCACATCATCAATGTTTAAAAACATGTCTTTAGAATCATATTAATTATGAACTAATTAATTATTTTAACAATAGGATGGTACAACAGCATCGTGATATTTTGTGAAGTAAATGGCAGAATAATTGTGAGACACTATACGCGAGAGTAATTGAAATAATGTGTGTATGTATGTATGTATGTATGTAATAGAATATTATATTATAATATAATTTTAGATACATGTCAAAAGCAACTAATGGTTACATTTAGATATATTGAACATTAGAGACAAGGCTAAATCATGTTATTGTTTGTTTAATATTAATTCATTAAATTTTATTACCTAAATATTAGAACAACAATTTAGGGAAAATTTAGGAAGTTAATAATTTGGAGAAAATTCACCGCAAGTTTACACGTCTACAGCATTTGCAACTCTCTATAACAAAATTAATTTAGCTTATGAATAGATAAGCAGTAAAACGTTTATTTTTTCAGTTTTACTTTTCTTTCTTCACCGCATAAATTTTTCACTTACGTAACTTTATATAAACGTAGATGGCGTACAAATTAATGATATATCTTTTTATACAATAATCCTTGTTCAATATATTTGCTTGGTCACGTCTCTGGTGCAATGTTCATATTCATAGCGGCATGTCTACTCTCGAATTAGCACCAACTCGTACACCTACCGATTCTAACATTGATATAATTTCAGCGTAGAGGTCTACTCGCGAAGTCGTCTTAATCAAGGCAAACTTTCTTATCCAGCGACAACGAGTTACGCTGAGTCCGCCTGTAATCGTGGCCCGATTAACAAGCAATCCGCCGTCGTAGAGCATGCATATCTAGATGAACATACCAAGGTTTGAGGTCCATTCAATGCAGCCCGAGATCGTTGCACACGCACATACCCGCGCTTGCGGTATTACACGATTAAATCTCGCGGTAATTCCTTCCTGCCACGACGAATAATCTTTGTATAGACGTGTACGATGGGATCTCAAACGGGAGGTCCTTCTCTTTTTCTTTGATTTTTTTTCTCGTTACCATCGCTCATTATGCAAAATGCATCAGACTGTGCTACACATTTTCCATTGCTTATTGCTATTATTAGAAATCCAATTCAGACGACGATATATATCTCGATAACAATTCGGATCGCCAACGATAGTTTTCCACAGGCGGGCTTTCGTTTAATGGAAGCGGCCGAAGCGGTGCGGCCCAGCCGCTATAGGCAGGGGGGAACCGTTGTAGCTTCTCTCGCAAGTAAGACACACACGCGTGCACCTCTGGAGACACAATAAGGTAATTGAATTCGGTATCGATGATCGATAGCTTCAGACGACACAGGCCCCCACCCTGTGGGTCTCTCTCGGTAACGTCGTCAGAAGGAATTGAAGCAGCCGATGCGTCGTCGCGTCGCCCACGCAACGCTCCGAGATGAGATTTATTTCAGAAAGCGCCCTACTCGCGTAAAAAGGAATGACGGGAACGCCGTTCGAGGGAAAGTCGAACTTTCGACGCTCCGTACCCTGCGAATTTCTTCTCAATAATACAAGTCGCTGAAAGAATTGTGTAGACGAGAGACGGGAGACCGAATTATTGTCCTTCCTCTACTCGAGTTACTTCTGGGCAGTAATTGTTGAACTGATTGTTGGCGATTGGATTATCGATACGCGATGCAATTTATTGTGATACTCGGTTCTCTTTCTGCATAATCCTTGATCATGCTTAAACGTTTGAAAATCGCTTTGAAAATCAAAGTTTAAATTAATTTTCTCTCAGTTGCGGAAAACTTTGTAACAATATCTATGCAGAAGATGTAATCTATATTAAACGAAGATTTACTGAACTGATAATAAGACTACTACATAATTATAAGAAAGATCTAAGACCTAGGAAATTCAATACGAGGAAGTTAGACTAATAATTTAAATATTTTAAAATTTCTGAAGATTTTTTTAAGTGTTTTTAAGTGTTTTTTTTTAAGAGATATAGTTTATGCTATATAATTTTAAATGATTTACTTTAATTTAGGCTTTTTGTTATCTTTATTACTTACTAATTAATTTACAGTTGAATCTCATTTTTTTTAAATTTGATTAACCTCTTGTATATGTAGCTAGAATTTTTTTAACGCGTTGTCTGCGTCGTCACATGACGCGAAAGGCAGCGCATAGGAAAATTCGTAACAATGTAGTAGACACGCCATTTCGTTCGCGCGTTTCACAATTGCTTGACGTAAAAACGACGAGCGTGGCTGGCATTAGTAACTCTTCATCCCTGTCGACGGCGGCGTCTCGGCTAGGCGCCGAGAGCGCAGCTGTCGATCTTAATACACGTCTTTGATCAATGGCGGTGCGACTCTTTTGGCGGTCGTCGCATAAATCGCCGGCGCGCGGAAAATCGTGCGCGCCTCGCGGAGCCGCGCGTCAAACGTAATTCGAGCCGACTATCGGGTCTACGGTGATAAATACTGTATGATAAATTTTCATTCCGCGTGATTCACACGTACGTACGCGTACACGCGGGCTGCTTGCACGGCCCGCTGCAACGGTTCATCAACGGGCGGTGAATACGACGTATTTAAGGTCGTTCGCGCCCTTCATCTCCCTCATCCTCTCCGTCCTCCTCATCCTCCGCGTTTCTCCGTTCGATTAGATGCACCGCGTGCATGCCGAGGTCCCCCTCGGCCTTTTTCGTGCCCTTAAAAGTCGCGCCATGTCAAGAAAATGAGATCGCCGACTAAATAAATTGTCGAAGTTCTTGACAGATTCACTTTAGAAAAATAATGTAGTGTCCAATTTTTCATTTGTGCGCATCTTTAGATTGGAATTTGCAACAAAATTAGAGGATAGTTTGTGTTTTTTTCAAGAATGCGAATTAAAAACATTTATTATTCATATTCAAAGTCTATTGCATTTTTTGAGTATATATAGAATATAGTTTTGTAGAAAAATTTTTCCACGCCAATCTCACATGATAAATCTTATTTTGTTGCGACAGTTTTTACATGCAATGATAACGCGAAAAAGGTAACTTGCAGTAAAAAGATATAGCGAACGTCAAAATATAATGGAACGCGCATATCTCGCGATTTAATTATCCCGCGCGGTCGTAGAAAACAAGAGAATATTTTTACTTCTTCTCGTATTTCAATCGCGGTTTTCAAAACGCTCGTTAGTGAAAAGCAAATGATGATGTGGCCAATGATCACGAAAAATAATAATCACGTACTGTATTCTGATTCGCGCCATTACTCGCCATGTAAACGCATCTGCATGATGCGTGAAAGCTTTTTTCGTGTTTTTCATAATTCCAAGCTATTCATATTAAATTTGTCCGTTCTACACGTGATACGTTTCACATAAAAACTGCGGTTCTGTGCAATGCGAACGCGCATTATTATACAATTCATGAGAATTCATTATCGTAATATGAAATAAACTAGAATTTAATATGATTTTTTTTTTAATCCTTAGTAAATACAATAGTTGTTTGCGTCTCGCAACAAACGCCTTTATTCCACAAAGTTAGCAATTAACGCGGAAAATGTAAATAACTTTAGAAGGGATATGTTAGTGCAGATTTGATTTATGATATAAACTTTTATTTTCTTTATATTTTATAATAATGCTATTGACACGTTTTACGATAAAGTTGCTGATATGCTGACTTATATCGTCTTTTCACACAATACACGATTAATTATATAATTGCGGTGTTCTGGACATTTCATATAGCGAGAAACAAAGTGACAATAAAGTGTAGTTTACCACTTCTCAAAGTTTGACGTGAGTCTTATAAAATTCTTGATATATCTTTCTTCAAAAACATGAAATTTCCAACAAATGTCGGCCATAACTCATCAGTGTTACATCGCAAAGGGCCAATAAGGGCGTTTCGACGCAGCTGCAGCTCGACCGCAGGAGAACGGGAGACAGATAGCCGTCGGACTTCCGTTTACCCGCTAAATCCTCGTCGTCCACAGATTACCTGCGTGGACAATCCTCGGACTGTTTACATTGTTCCCCATTACCCCGTCGCTAATGAGATCCGTCAAGCGCGCGGAATACGGTGCATTTTCGCGCGAGCGATCTCGCCGGATAACGGCGCGCGTCGCGGCGTGCAGCCGCGCGCGATGCATCTCCGCGGATCCGCGCCAATCGTCGTGGCCGCCCGTTAATGGCCGCTACGACCGAAACGAGCTGCAGTTTTTTGGTCAATGTTCTTATCACTTGCTGGCGATCTTCCCTCGCGGCTCCTCGCGCCTCCGCTTATTTCGCGCGCACGGTAACGGTTTAAGAGGTAAGGGCAACAGCAGGGGACAAAATGCAACTGGACGACACGTTGTTGCGATGCACGGTATATCCTGGATGCATTAAGCTTGTCGTACCTGTCGCGGGAGCATCGCAAACGGCCGATTAATCCGGGATAAGAATCCCCTCGTGTAAACGGATTGAGAAGCGATGCGGACTTCTCGGACCACTTTCTCCATCTGCAGAGCCGCGCCGCGCCGCGCCCGCGCCGTGGGGATAGGATCGAGGGGAAGGACCTTCTCGAGTTCCAAAGTGTAACGGATGGGATTAAAGCCAGCGACAGACTAGATGCAACCAGCGATGGCTTCGACCGAGAGACTCTGTCTCGACATTCGCTCGTGACTACTAGAGAGAAGTCGAGAGATAAAGAGCGGTGTCATTCAAGTATATGACTTTGGTTTGACGGCGCGCGAGTTAGGTTCTTTATAGCCACCGATCGATCCATTGTGCTTTTAACTTTAGTCTTGAGTTAGATCTATCGACTCTGTCTTATTTTCTAATTAATAAAAAATATATATACATACATATATACATTTGTTAACACATATGTATATGTGTTAACAAATTTAATGGTCTTTTAAATTGACAATTATTTGGTATTAATAATTCAATAATTGAGCAAAAGTTAATCACACGTAAATATCACAATAGAGATAATAACGCGAGCTTACTTTTTAATCTTTAAAGCACAGTATTTCATCTATAATGAAATTTTCGCGTATTGGTGTTTGTTTAGCTGTACAGCACAACAGCAGTACGTTAAAAGTAATTTTTACCGGAGCGTGATTATCTACATAATGTACTGCTCGCGCTGGACATTATTTTTTCGCGGTAATATTGTTCGGCCCATTAAAGAAGAAAACGAGTCGTGAGACTCGTTCGTTTCTTTCCCTATGAAGACGTTTCGACGACATCGGGCCGAAAGCCGATCGCAGATGCAACAAATTGCACCCGTACTCACTCGACGGCGTTAAGTCGCGCGGCTCGCTTGTTATCGCGCGCACGTCCATTAACATCCACTCTGGTTGCGGGTGCGTAGCAAAGAAGAAGGCAGAGAGAGAGAGAGAGAGAGAGAGAGAGAGAGAGAATGAGAGGAAGAAAAAACAAAAACAAAAACGAGGAAGGGAAGACTCAAGCCCGGACCCCGCTCGCAACAAGGTTTCGCATCGATATCCGACGTTGTTATCGATCTCGGCGCAGTTAAAGCGTGAAGCCCCGGACGGATCGAGCCTTAAGTGATAAAACATTGCCCGGAAATGTTGCTGTCCGCCCGGCGCGGCCCAACGTGTCCATTAACGTCTTCGACGACTGCCCGGGCCCCCGCCAGATCCCGGACCCCGGACCCCCGGCAGCAAAAACGGCCGCATTCCCTGCCGCTTGCAACAAGGTTGCGACCACAACGAACGTCGCGAGCGGCCGCTGTCGTTTTTGTCCGCGGGAATCATCTTTATCCGTACGGCGGGCCCGCCGTGTCAAACCTGTTGACCGAAACCAGTCAGTTAAGCTCCCGCGATAGAGCGGTTTGGGCTGTTTCGCGAGAGCTTGGTCTCCTTCCTCTCTCTTTCTCTCTCCCTCTCCCTCCCCCTTCTTCTTCTTACATCCACCTCTGATTTCATCACATTTGAATGCAGCGAACTGCATTGCGCAACATGCCTTTCGTGCATTGTGCTGAGAAGGTTCAAATGAGCATTTGAATACACATTTCACAATATATATTTCTCTTTAATCACGTAAAATAACTATCGAGAGATGCAAGCAATTTATTTTAATGTCGAGTCTTCTTTATTTGGTACTAAAATAATAATTAGTGTATATGGCGAGGAAGAATCCATACATTTATACGATTTATTGCGTTTTTCTTAAAATGGTTATCACATAATAAAGTCGATCTGTTTGTAAATTCTTTATCTAATTTCGGTTTAAACGATTCCTGTTTTGTATATTTATGTAAATATCCCGACGTTTCTTGTTGGCAACAATTGAAAGAAAATTTCGTTTTTATAGACAAAAATATAAATGTAAACATTCTTCTTAGAAGTTTGTTAAATACGAGGCACGCTCTTATCAAATCGCTCTCTTCAAGATAAACCGTACAAGCCTGTTCTTATTCTCTTCGCGCACAGTATTTTTTTTTATCACTTTTGCGACGCTTTATCGCATCGTCGCCGCTGACGCTAGACACCGTCCGTAAGGCGATGAAATTTCTGCACGATGGAGAAAAGCGGAGCGTCTCCATGGAAGTTAATCGCGGCGTAACTCTCAGGAACGCTGAAAAATTCGGTGGGCATGGCAACGAGGCTGTTTCGTTGCTTATCGGAGACGATGCAACCCCTGGTTTGTTTCTCTTCTACCCTTAGAGAGTTTGCGTTATCCGATACTCGATGAATCGAGCAACACAATCTCCTCGAGACGCGGTAATCTTATTAAATAGGGCCTCCCCTTGTTTTACGATCTTTTTGCGCGACTTTAGGCCTTTAAGCCTGTGACGCCTTGCCATTGCTGCTGTTGCTGCTTCTGCTGCTGCTGCTGCTGCTTCGAGATACATGTCGCCATATATAGATGCAGGATCAGAGAAGAATCCCGTTTCGCTGCGATATTGAGCGCGACGATACCACCAAGCGAATGTCCGATTATTCGCGCGAATGAAACGCGTATCACGCCTTAAGATTTTATAAAATCAATAAAATAATCGTTTATGCTGCATGACAAAATTAAGAACTGAATTTATTTATATTTATATGACTTGTAACTTGGAACATCGGATAAAATTTTAGCGGTTAATGGATAAATTTAATATTAGTTAATCATTTATGGTAACCATTTCGATTTCATTATTAGTTACATGACTTTATTAACGATGTTGATAAGAAAGGAGTTTTTTAAAAATATATATCATATATGAATAAGGATTTTAATGACGGGCTGACGTTTTCGGCGTTTCTCCAGACATGAAAATTTTCGCTACGAAATCCGCGCTGATAGTTCCGCGGAAGGTGATAAATTGGCGAGGGCGAAAATAATACTCCTTCCCTCCGACGTATCTCTTCCGTGCGGTAATAAGATTAAGAGGCGAGATACGTTATAGGCTCTCGCGCGGACGGAGCGTGCGTTCGAGCGGGGCCGCATTCCCCGGATTAAAGCGCGTATAGTTTGATGTAAATTTAAGGTAGCTCACGGGAGGGATCCCCGTCGTTTCTTTCTTCCCCTTTTTCTTCAGCAGAAACATCGCGACACGGTATGTGACTTAAATCAGATTTAAACCCTCGGCATCGTAGGTGCGCGCCCGCGCCGCCGCCTTTTTGCTCCCGCCTCCGCGCGCATATAAGCTTACGTTTTTGTGCTTAATTTTTACAATGTTACAGGATTTGGCGGCTGGTGTGGCGAGTAATGCCGGCTGAGCTGGAGTATGAAAGTCATAAAACTTTCACGTGCGCAAATAGATAAACCACAGCGACGTATGATGCGCGGCTCTGTGATGCACTGTGGATTATTTATTGCGTAGTAATTATGTTTCGTTTGTATTACACATATAATTTTATATTGCTGATTCGCTTGTGTATGCACGTGCACACACAATCAAAATAATATATTATCGATCTAACAAAAAATTGAATCCAAAACTGAATTTACATAGATTATTGCTTCAGTTTTTTTCTTGAAAGATCTGATGTAAATGTACTGATTGTGAGAGAAGATATTCATTATGACAATAGATTATAATAGAGCGCTATACAGAAATTTCTCGTGACGATAGAGTCGAATTAAATCGATATATTTGAAGATTAAACAATTCCGTATTCCTAAAAGAGAGATTAAGAAAGAAAGAGAGGAAAGGTTTGACTTCACGTTTTTCGGAGAATAAGCGCGAGAAGTATTTATCCTACGATAGGGGGCTTAAGTCTGATTTAAGTCACGTGTATCACGTCTCGCCGCGGCCGTCGAAAAAAAGGAACGCCGCCCCGGTGAGGGCTGCTTCAAATTTACAGCAAACCGTACTCTCTTTAATCCGATAACTTGCCGCGCGCGCCGCCTGACGCTACGTTATGATTGGCTAAATTAATAATGGAGTTTCAGTGTTGGGTTACGACCATCGGTCGTACCTCGCCTTCACAATTACCGCACACGAGTTCGCTTTAGAATGTGACAGCGGAATAAAGGCGACGCCACGGAACTCTCGGAACAATCGATGCCACCTTCTTAATTAAAAAAATGTTGCGCGTTCAGACGCGATCTGTGGCTGCGGATATTTTCTATTTCGGAGGAAAGATAAGCTTGCGTATAAAATATCAGTCCTCCAAGATAAGGATAAAAAATAATTTAATTTAACAAATTAATAAACAGCTATACGAGTCAGGCGCGGTACGTGGTGCGCAAGTAAAGAAATTAATAGTAAAGAATAATATAGTAAAGAAATTAATTCAATTTAGCTCAATTCTCTCAAGTATTAGGAGATCTTGAGGGAGAGATCATAGCTTTCGAAGAAGAAAATTTTTTTCTTAATAAAATTATTTTCGTACGGGTATGAAGATTTTTCTTTGGCTCATGCAGTACGCAAAAGTGCGCATTATTATTGGTCTATTTTTTTTTAAAGAAGGTTCAGAACAAATCGCCCATGAGACCGCGGGCTTCTGCGCGGCTGTTACTCCAGTCAATTCTAAGACGTTTTAATAGGCGCATAAATAAAAGGCGGACAAATGTTCCGTTCACAAGTAAATGCGTATCACTGCTCAGCTAAGCTTGGCCTGAAATAAAACGCGAGTTAAATTCTCGGCAAGGCTGGACTTCGGCAGGAGCGTCTTCGCGCGCGATCTTCGGCAATAAATTATTTTTTACGTGAGGATTATTAAGAATCTCCAGGGAGCGGACCATGATGTGCCCCACCGGGTTGTAATGTCACTGGATTAGATCTTAAAATGTAGAATTTAATGTGACAATTAGCGCTCCCGTCGATGGCTACCTTTGATAACGACAGCATCACGAAGTTAATGTCTTTTCTTTCAATTTAATGCAAAAGGCAAAACAAATCGATATGTTACAATTATAAACATAGAAATAAAATGAATTCAATTAATTATTATGCAATTAATAGTGGTGTAAGTAAAACAAGGCATACACGGCGTATAGCAAAAAGATATTGAAGACAAAAGAAACTATAAAGTTATATATAAGAAATAAAAGAACTATAAATAAGTATATGATATATATTTTAAAATATTAAAAATGTTATTGAAACTTATATTATACTTTGAATTTCCAATCTATAATTTGTAAATTAATAGATTTACATGTGCTTTGTTGGTAACTATATATATTTTCTTATATTGTTGCTATATATACTTTTATTTCAAGGGGTTGAAGAATAATTGAATTACTTCATTCTCTGTATATATTCTTTAACAATAAATTATTATATAGATATATATTTTATATTAGGATTATTTTAAATTGAGTGTTTCATTCCATTTCCAAAGAGTTAATTAAACATTCTAAGTTTTTAGAATGTTTAGCGATTTAATTGATGATTTTAATTTGATTAATTTCAGTACTGTTCGCGCATCGTGTAATTAATTGTTTTTCTTTTTCTTGGTTGATTTAAAATATTAGTTTATCATATAATCTTCATAATTTATATTCTGACTGTATATGATGCTTTCAGAGTATTTTGGTAATCTTAAGAAAATGAATGTTATTTGCATGCATGTATATATTTGCATAATTGCAAATGTCTCATTAAGAATTCCTACTCTCGGTGCGTTAACTGTGATAATGTCATATTTTTAAGTAACGTTAATTATATCCTGCATTTTTATATAATATATAATGCCAGTTCATTCGTGTTACTAAATCTTATCTTCGTTAAATAATTAAAATTTTAAATAATACTGTTGCGCCTGCGGCAGAAACGTAAGCACAACAATGATTTCGTGATCCTTAACGGGTTTAAATAATAACCAAGAGACACGATAGTGTCTCGCATGAGAATGAAAATTTCTGTTAGAAATTTGAAATAGATCGAGTTAAAATATAGTTAAAAATTAAAAGTTAATACAAAATTTAAAAAATTGTGTATAAACTCATGCTCACTTGGCGTGACTCTAATGTCACTTTTATAGCAAACATAGGTTAAAACAACATTGTTTCGCACAGTAGCTATTTTGACGGGCGCGGACACGACGCTTTTTTTACCTTTCCTTAAAAAGGTTTTATGGTATTATGTTGTCTTCGAACAACAATAATTGCATGAACCGTATAATTACTTCTGGCATTGCCGGCTATACGCTTCCGGCATTGAACGTCGCGATAAATCCCTCACCATTGCTCTTTAGCACGAATACATCTGCGAGGTGTGAGGAATTTCGTGAGAATAATGAAATTGCGCTGTGTAATGACCGATTATCAGAACAGATACGCCAAGGTTACAATTTAAAACGAGGAAGTCGGATCGCGTCTGAATTGCAACTCAGAATGCAGCGCTGGCGTCTCGTCCCACGGTGCAGTGAATTTCTGACGCCGGTATGCACCTAATAAATTAGTCACGTGGGAGCGAGGAGAAAAGGGTACCGTGCTACCGGCGTGCAAGAATGTGCATCACGCCGTAGATGCATCTCATTTTTATAATGCGGCGGCGGCGGCGGCGGCGGTGGCGGCTTCGAGAGACGGTGATACTTTTCGTAATTGATCGACGCCAAGTCAACGTTACTTTCGCGTTACTGCCTTCAATTATTATCAACGTCTACAAGAATTTGCGAAATAGTACTTTTGCCTTTCTTTCTTCTACATTTTTTAACGCTTCTTTTATTCATAAAGAACAGAGTGTACGAAACGCGGAAATATTGAAATACTGTATACGGAACGTTAAAATTCTATACAGAATAAAATAAATTTTAATCAAAATATCAAGCACCAAGCAAAACATATACATTTTTTAAATTATTATTAAGTAATAATTAAACATTCTTAAATTATGAAATAAGAAAGTAAAAAAGTCGATGAGATTTTTGCTTCGGAAACTTATCGGATTGGTTGCCTCTAGCCAGAAAGAATTAACGACGGCTGCCAGCCGATTGCAGAGATCAAGCGCTGCAAAACCGTTCGCGATATGTTTATGTCCTATTGAGAGCAAACAGGTTTAAAAATCAGCCCTCTCCCGTTCCCCACTCCCCTGCGGATTATTCAATCTGCGACACCGCGTGTATAAAGCGTGGAAGCTTCTCTGTCCGCCTGGCCACAAACATTTTCACACCGCCGTAATTCAGACGGACGCGAGGTGGTCCCTTTCCGATGTCCGCCTTTAATTGCATTTCTCTCGTGCTAAAGTCAGAAAAAGATACCGTCCTTAATTCGGCACATGTGCAACGAGAGAAAGAGACCCCGGGCCTCCACGGAATAGGACCGCGTCGCGCCGCAGCCGCCGCCGCCGCCGCTCGCGGCGCGCTGAGATGATTCGCTCGTTGATATATTTATTACTTTTAATTAGTATTAAATTCAATCCGACCGTCTCGCTGTAGGTGGCACGTTTACATCATGTAATTCGTGTCTTGTGTTATGGTCATTTTGCCCGTGGCATGCCCACGCATTATTAAAATGGCTGCCTGAGTCGCCGGCGGACTTGTTATGTCGGCGTCACAAAGTGCGGCTCGTATTGCAAAAATTTGATTAATATAAGCGTTAAATAAATTTTGCGAACACTACGCGCACGGATAAGTTACACACGCGTATTCTTTATCCTTATTAATAGTTTTTATTTTACAATCAGAATTGGCACAACGAAAAATATCTTATATATTTGAATAAATATCCTTTCTAAATCAATGTTACAGCTCTCTAACTATAGCGTTGTTTCCACAAGCGTGTATTTAACGTCACGCGAGAAACAGTTTTTAACGCGAGTGGGCCTTAGCCTGAGGACAAGCGTGAAGGGCGGAAAAAGCATGTCCTCACCCGCGACCTCCCCTGAAGAAACGAATGGGGCGCCTATGGTGATATTTATTTAACTGCCGCACTAAGTCGGCGCCCCGTGGCGGTATATTTCGAGGACGTAATTCTGCCGTAATTGCAGTAAAAAGCGGCCTTTCATTTCGGGGCCCCACTCGGGACGGACTCGCGCCGATCCAAGCAGCGGGGCAGAAACTCGCAACCCGATCGAGCCGTTTACGAAATAAAGGACTCGGGGGCCCCGTTAACATCCGCGCGAGAGCTTTTTATTTTCCGCTATTTCGCGAACGTCGTTGCGCCCCTTCATCCTTAACTCTAATATCTCGGACTGTGACGCAAAGATGATAGGGCTCTTTAATCAGAGTATCTCCCGACTCGCGCGATGTTAATCGCTCGCTTACCGCGGACCCTTTTATTGCATGCCATATAATAAATATGTGATTGCTCTCAGCATAAATACGTTTACTTCGCAACTTTGTGATTTTATGGACTGTTTAATATCGTTAAAAAATTATCAACGCCCAGTATTTCTTGTAGCACGATAAAATTAATTTACTTGATCTTTCCTCAGGAGTTATTTATTGCGGATTTTAAAAAGCTTTCAAAAATCTCTATCTGCTGCTTTTTTCAGAATTGCATATTAAATGATAATTAAAATTATCGATTTTATCATAAAAAAGAAATATATAAATCTCTTTATATGTTTTATATATTTTATGTATGCACAAACTAAAAATAACTTTTAGCTATTCTATTCGTCTTTAAATAATATCAAGGTTGAGAATATTATCAAATCTGGTAATAATTACATAAAATTATTGTAAATGATACTGAGTTTATTAATCAATAATTCGATTATAAAAAGAAGAAGTCATACATCTGAAATTTTATTACGTGTTATTATTGGCGCGTTTGATTGTATTTCAAAAACTTTGTAACATATTTTAAAATTTTAATTCCTGAATTTACGGTCAGTCATTATTAAATTGCCGGACGATAATAGCCGCCTCGATCAAGAATGATCGAGAGCGATCGGGAGGAGGAAGGACGTTGAGGGAGCGCCAAGAGTGGCGGGCAATTAAATAGAACAGAAGGGAACAACTGGCCAGTCATGTAAATGATTTTGGGCCTTTCGCGGGCATTAGGTTTATACACTCCGCCGACTAATTATTAGGGCCCATTACGAATTATCTGAAAAAAAAGAGAGAAAGAAGGCGTCCGGGGCTCTCTCATTATAATGGACTGCAGGTGTTAAGGCCCACTGTACGACGCCGTATTCATCTCTCGCGCGTCTCGGAAAGTGCCGCTATTATAATGCGTGGGTCGCGAATGGCGAGGAGAGGGAGAAAGGGGAACGCGTAAAAGGAACAACGGACCCCGGAGAATCCGCGCGCCTGGACGGTAGAAAGGGCCCCGGGGCCCCGCGCGCTGTGCTTGTCTCCTTCCGCTAATGCCAACGCGCGAGGCAACAATGCTCGCCGGCGAGAAAAAACACTCTTTGTGCAAGCATCGGGCAACAAAGGGCCACGCACGAAACGCGTAAACGGTCCGGGAAAAGGTACGCCTGAATACGCAGCTCGATTTCTTAACGAACCCTCAGCGTCCGGCGGCGCGGCGGCATGGCACCGCGAAATTGCGAGTTCCAGGTACACCCATTCATACATAACGAGCAATAAACACTTTGTACAAGCTCTGACAAGTGATCTATGAGTAATCGAATTTTTTCATACCGCGTCGTATTTCTTGCCCGAATCTCATTTTCCAGTCGATTTCAAGCGGAATTTACGTTAGATTGGGCCATTTGGTGACTCGAGATAGGAAATCTGTTAAACTAAAGTCCACTCGAGGCCGAAGATAGCAATGCTTCGTTACTCGCGTGTTAAATTTTTCGCTATAAATCGAAGGCCTCTTGATGAGTCTCTCGACGTTCTTTATATATAAAAAAAACCTGCCCGTTCCGAGTGCAACGTTACCAACAACGGAACGTTTTTAACGAACGGATGAAATCGAATTCGGAAGAAACGTGGGAGATGCATCCTCACGACGCACACAGCGCTATAGTAGCAATACGTATCCGTACACGCCTGTCTTCCTCCCGATCTCTTTTTGCTCGCGTCCCTCGCTGCATGATCGGAGCAACAACCAGTCCCCGTGTGTCCGGCGAAATTTACGACGGGGCCTCGCGCACCACGCGGGCTTTATTTTAATACGTCGGCCAAGACCCCTCTCTTCTCTCTCTCTCTCTCCCTCTTTTCGGGACCGAGGCCCGCCGTCCCGCTGCGCCAAAAATCTTAAATATTCATAATTAAATATGCTAATGAGCAGTCTTCGACGGCAAAATGATTATCAAATTGCACAATGGTCCGGCTTGAAATATCGCAACGGCCGACTGGCATCCGTCTGAGAAACGCGTGAGTGCGTTTTGATTTTGCGACTTTTGGCTGCATAATTAATAAGAAGAAAAGATTCTTGTGTCGAGTGTCGCAGAAATCGCACGTGCGTTTCGCGTCGTAACCCTAATAGCATCAATATCCTATATATATCCATATAACGTCCATGGGCGATTTGAACATGAAATGGACATTCATAGGATATTGTGTGCTGTCTGGGAAATTCCCCGTTTTAAATTTACGCGCGATAGATTTATAGTTTGATAGAATTATTGTGCAATTATATATTATTTGACTTAATCATTGTATTAATTATATACAGAAAATATGCCATATTTAATTGAACGAAGAATTCGTAAAATGTAAAACTATTTGAGATCCCGGAAATACTTCTAAATCACTAGAAATAATTTCTATAACTAATTAGCGAGTAATGCGTTTATGCAACCATGAAGTAATGAGTGTTAGTGATCTATAAGGAATTATGATCTCTTTTATTACGTATTATTGATCATCGAAATACCATCTGTAGCATCAACCGTCATTCAAAATGGTATCAATTAATTACCATAATTACCAAATTAAGCCGGGAATTAAAATTCCACGTAAGTCATTAATAACACCCGTCGGACCCATCAATAATTCTAATCACCGCGCGTTTCGCGTCATCAATCTTAATTACAATTCTGCCGTTTAATCGGCCAACTCGCTGCACCTCGCATTAAAAGCGCTTTCCGACTCGTTTTCTTGACCCAGAAAAAATCCTTTTGTCCTGAGTATCGCTGAGATTTCGAAAGAGAATTTCAGATGAGAAAACTGAAAAAACACGATTAATTGCTGCATTAATTTTATCATAATGTCCGCTTAACATGTGTCACGTGCTCTACATCGATTATTTATATACATTATTATATTTTATTTAAAAAATCAAATACACATATTCTCTTGATACGTCCGAAGCTGAAAAAAAGTAACACGGCTTTAAACACACGTTCCGCGCGATATCTATACATAGGTAGATTTATAATTTCTGCTTCCTGTATTGCGTATGATGAAGCGAAGTTACATTTGATCGGTCGTCTCATTTACGTTCCGCCAGCCTAGCGATCTACTGTATGTTATTAGGAGTGATTGATTGTTATTTTTGAGGACACGGGGCGCATGGTAGGGGCAGGGGCAGAGATACGGAAAACGGGCAATGCGTCGTCCCGCTGCGACGGCGACGGCAAGCGCATGCACGCGTGCGTGCGCGAGCGAATGCATCGCGCGGAGAATAGAACGTACCGAGCGCGCGGCCACAAATCTACAGATCGGTGGTTGGTAGCCGGCGCAAGTAAGCATTCTAAAACATAATGTCAGTAATTAATTGTCTGCCAAGGAATGATGCGGCTATCTCACGCGACCGTACGCCGAGGCCCCTCGTGCTTCTCGTCACGCTCTCCTCTTATCCCTCCTTTTTTTTATCCTGCTTCGTCTTCTTCTTTTTCTTCTTCCGCTTCTCCCATCGTCGATTGGGGTCTTTCTTGTACAATAGGCTCGTGAGGAATCATCTCGAGACATTTTTCTCGCTGGCATTAACTATTTGTTGCATTTGAATTGAAACTTTATTTGGAGTTAATCCGGAATATATAGCTTTTAATTCACAGATTTAGTAGAAGTGTCACAGACCTCTGGATGTGTCAGTATCAAATCTATTGTAATTATTAATTTATAGGAAATTAAGAAGTAAAATTAAATTTTTGAATAAGACACTGGGAAGATAGAAGAAAATAACTTTTCTGACAAGTATAATATCTTTTCTAAAGTAATGTGTATTTTTTTATCTCAATTCAATCTTTTCCGAGTCACCTATAATCCCGCAATAGGATGTACATCTTTATATCCACATGTGTTCACAAATACTCTTGATGCACGGAAAAAACGGCTGAGGTTCAGACAACTGAAATTAAATTATTGACGTACGAATTGTCGGGGCATTCAGATTGTATTGTGTCTTTAACATTCACTATGTTTATGTGTACCAAATGCATATAGTTTCCTCCACTATAATACTTTTCCTTGCATAGATGAGCCCGTGTGGTTGTGTGACAACCATATCATATAGTTGCTGCACTGCCGCGCCAGCGCTCAGTTCTTTATGGTTATTATGTTGTTCTTAACCATAGGTGTAGTGATCTCGGAACCTATTACGTATCTTTTCACGAGGTAAAAATGCGAAAAGTGAGAGAATTCACTATAGAGTATCTACGATTTCATATTGATCGAAATCTAGTAAATCTGTTCACTTTTCGTATTTTCACCTCGTGAAAAGATAACGTAATAGGCCCCCCTCTCAACTACGGGAGTACGACAGCATAACCACATCAATGTGGGTGTGACAACCGCAGTCACAGATATCAGATATGGCTGTCCAAAATATTACTATTTATTGTGGTTGCGGCAACCACAATTCTGCATCCATGGTAACCATATCGATTTTTCCGTGTGCGTTGCAACCTTATATCCACATTCGTATAAGTTTAAATGTTCGTATCTCAAGCTCGGAAGTTTGAAATTTATAAATCTTAGACCTGCGGAAACGAACTTTAGTACTTCTTAACTTTATATAATATTTGAACTACCTATGTTTTTATGACCTGACGGTTAAGTTCATTCGAGCAGCAAAAGTCACTCGATTCTTCATATTGCATTGTTCGCGCCGACATCATTGTCACGTCGAAAAATATTACACGCACGCAATTTCATTAAATTCGTGCGAGAATTGTAATTTTTATGCTCCCCGAAACATGGAAAAAATTATCGTGATCGATAGATTGGCACTTCGCTTGTGATGTGTGTCGAAAACGCGCGACATCGAGAATCAATTAATACCACCTCGCGGTCTTGTCGGCTTCAATCTATCGACTATTGTGAAGGGCTTCGATGAAAGTAGCGGAGGACACGCGAGGAGAGCTCCGTCCTTATTCAGGGAGGGACGCGCGAATGAAAAATCACCCGACACCGCGGTTTTCGAGTTCCCCGCAGCGCATCAATAACAAGCGCCGACAATTATTAAGCGGCGCATTGTTTGTGCTTGTTACGCGCATTGTCTCGCCCCGGTGATCCCTGAATTTCGACCAAGATAGCCTATGAATAATACGCTATTCTTATATATGAATAGCGCTCGAGATCGCTCAAGTGATCGATCACAGACGAATCGCGCGCGAATGGAATTAGCGCAAGTGTAGAACTGAGAAGTCATGTGTTACGCGCACGGTCTTTTGTCCTGGGAATTTTGAAATGCGGAGAATATCGGAACGAGCGTTTGAAGACGTTAAATGTATCAATGTAGAAAAATAAACTAAACTGAAGAAACAGTTCAAATCTATATTATATTCTATTGAAACATATACAGAGAGAAAAATATTTTAATTTTGTCCTTATTTCTTGTTAACGTCACTCTGCCGCGACACGGCAGGGACGTTACATACCTATATTGTTATTCGTGGATTATATATAATGAAACAAACAGTACCTGATAATAATTGCGAGAAAGCGAGGGTCGTCGCAAATGCAAATCAATTTAGACGTGTACTTTTGTTGTTAACACAATACGTATTAGCAACAAAAGAACTTTGCCATTGTTTACGTTTGAAACACAAGTCGAATGTAAAATTAAGAAGTATCGACGGTTTGTGAGCATATATGGTTGTATAAAGATGACTTTCTTTACTTAGATCTTAAAATAATTGAACCGATTAAATGATTAAACTAAAAATTCCTCAAAAGGTCTTGCTCATACAAAAATCTAGTCGCATGTCACAAAAAACTCAAAAAAGTGATGGAAGATATAACAAGAAACTTAGACTCTTTTTACAGATTATTCTTACATGTCAAATATTCAATGTGAGGAGCTCGAAATATCGAAAACTTTCTCGCAATCAGACAGACTGTAAAACTAATTATACGGTGGTCCTAAGCGTGCAAACGCGCGCGAAATATTCAAATACTTTAATGGTACAAATTACGTAGCTACGAAGTTTAATTACATATTATTACCGAAAGACGGTCGTGAGACGGAGATATTGAGAATGACATCAAATGTTAAGGTGGAGAACAGCCACGTAAAATTATTAAGCGTTATGCAAATTAGTCGCACGTCGCTTAAAACATAATTTAATCCTTTCCTCGCGTATTAATCTCCGGCATAACCGTCTTCGACGAAATACACATTAATTTCCTCAGTACCTCTCGGCGCGAGCGGCGACTTTTGCCCGCGCTGAAGGTATTCATTTATAAGGCAGGCCATTACTTACTTTGTAAGTAGTATCAACGGTATTTTATTCGCGACGGAGCGAAAAAAGGAAGGATAATACACGCCCGTCGAAAGAAAAATCGAAGGCCGCGCGAGTGTGTGGCCGATGAAGAGAACAATCGCGATCACGCTGCACCGATAAAGACACGCGGTGAAGCCGCATTTACAATAATAATATAGCCCATGCAAAAGAAGAATTACGAACACGGTGCGTGACACCGAAGACCTATATGGATCCCGACAACTTACGCCTTTTACTCGCGATGTTATCTCTTCATTTCACGATCTTTGACTTTTCGTAAAAAGTCATATTTTCTGGAGGTAAAATCTTCAAGTTTGAAAGTAACATGAGTCAGATTGCAAATATACTTCGTTGAAATGTTATATCAATTTATACTTGTATTTTTTTTCGAATATCTACGTATGTGCGCGTATGCGTCTAAATTTTATTATTTATCTGACTCTAAAATGAGATTTGATTATTTCGTTATTTTACGTTTGCAACTTATAGCTTTAATTCGTCAAATATTTTTTGTTTTACTTGTATATTTAAATATACACAAGCACACACACACAAATATAGTTTTATTTGTGATTAAACTATCTTTAATCAACACAGTAAAGTAACTCTGTTCGCGTCTTAATGATCCCATAAAAATCGCGCAAAAGGGAATGGCAATGCGAAAGAGTCATTCATGGTCGATGGACGTCTGCCGACATCCTGTTTTTATCGGTTATTTTTTCGCGTATTTTCTTCCGTGTTTTTTTTCTCTTAATACTGCTCGCGCGACCGATGCGGGAATCCACGTGTGCAGCACCAAATTCCTGAACCTGAAATATCCGAGTGATCCCGGTGCAGCGTTCTCGCGCCGCCGAAACAACTGCTTCGTGGCATCTCTGTGGGTGCCTTTATAACATATTTTCCTCGAAACCGGGACTCCGGAACATTTCACTTCGCCATCTTTATTTCGGATAACGAAATTAGCTTTCTTCGCCATTAATTGCGTCCTACCACATCGTCGCGTTCTTTTTGTGCTTAAAACGTATTTGATTAAATTCTTTACGAACTTGTATTTTTGTTAATTTCCCTGAATTAATATGTCTACTTGACTGACAATTTTTGTGTAACTCTTGCAACTAATCGCAAGTGGTTTATACAGGTTACTTTAATCAGCTACTAACTTTATATCAGTGACTATTCACTGATTCAAATTTAAAGAGTAGTAATACAAGATTTCTAAAAATAGAAACATTGCCAAGTATATTTCCTTTATTTTCCGTATCTGCAATTTAGCATATACGTGTCAGCCAAGAAAGCAGAATGTCTGCCAGCCGATTCATCTATATAGATTTCTAGAATCTCCTGGCAGTCACGAAGGAAGAAAATTACGAGGAAAGTAAGTGCTGCGGAAACATGGCAGAATATTGTCGATGCGCGCAAAAATCTTGAAAAGCTGGGTCTTCTTCAGTTAGATAAAATACGTCACGTCGCGGTTATTTGACTGCGTCAAAATCTGACGCCAACAATAAGTGCATAAAAAATATTTTAAACAATCTGTTTTCAGCCACCTATATGACGTTTCGCATATTATTGTAATTGTAATTGTTAAACCGTATCTCGTAAAATTATTCGCGTCGTCGAATTATTCGTCGAACGTTGTCCATATTGTCCCTATAGCTGCGAATCAACCGTGAAGGTAATAATACAAGGCCTTACAAAACGCCATCGTGTCATTCTCGCTCAATCGCTTCCTGGATCCGATCGTGCCGAGGGGTTCGCCGAGGTCCCTAGGGGGACCGGCGGGCGGCGGGCGATCGCCGTAGACCGCGTCAGAGAGTGGCAGATGCAAAGGACGGTTGATAGGCGAAGGGCGCGCGGGATTAATCTGGTTATGGCATGCGACCTAGTGCGTAAGAGCCGACCGTCTAGATGGACCGCGCGCGGTCTTACGCCCTGGGATTACGCGGAATCACCGAAGTCACCGGTATAAATCCATTGTAAATTTAAATCTATCCGTTCCGTGATGCCGTCACGTGCGTCCCCAGTTGTAATCCAGTCTTACTTTGAAGGCACGAGTCGCACCGTCGCTCTATTCTATTACCGTGTAAGAACCAGGTTCTTGCCGAGGTATTAACCACATCGTGCGTCATAGCGTTGCAATGGTTATTCTTTCATTGACAAAGTAATAAAAACGTTATACTATGCCGAACGGCTCAGAAGACGTCGTAAATATTTTTTATGTTTGCTACAACAAATTCAAGCATTCGTATATTAATGCACGATTTGACATTGATTTTGGTTTTTCTTCCCACCTAAATCTATCTTGGGTTAGCCATTTTTTGGATATACTTATCTTCGAAATTATTGAAACATATAATAGAATTAGATTAAAAGACAAATCTAAAGTACGAAATATACAAGATTATTTTGTTCCATCATCTTATATCTTTCGGTGCTTTATATAATCCTTGTGCGACTGCGCAAATATTGCAAAATCTTGGGAATACAATGAATCGCGACGAATGCCATGCAACATTAACGCATGCTGACGCGAGCTCCGGGACGAATAAGCTTCGTCGTGCGAATTCGGCATTCAATCAGCGTGCACTTTTCGCGCGGAGTTCGGCGCAACAATGTCTCGTTCACGACGAGAGCGAACCTCCCTCGACGATGGCGTGCGAGCGATGCATTAACGCGCCCGGGCACAATTCGCCAGCAAATGAGAGAACCCGGGTTCTCTCTCTGCGAGCGCTGAATGAGCGAGCGTGCGACTTGATGGTCCCTAAACACGCCTACGAAATTTTGCGATTCCGCGAATTTTTTCACTTCCGTGCGAGCGCCGCGACGCCTTTACCTCTATGCCGGGGCTCTCCGTTTCTAGTATAGAAAGGTGCGCGAACACGGCTGTTATTAGTTTCTGTTGATGATTGGTTCCTACGGAACCAATTTCTTACAAAAAAAAGTGTAAAAAAGCTTTACTGCTCTAAATCTTGATTTACTTTAAATTAGTCATTAAAGTTTTTTTTTGGCCCTATGATACTTTTCTCTCTTGATATCTATTACATTACATATATGACAATACATTTGCTTCGAAATTAAGCAGAAAGATATTTTACATTTGGTTTAACATTTTTTTCGTTTCTTTTTTAAAGACGTGCTCAAAGATGAATTCCTCTTTTCTTCATAAGACATGTATAATATAAATAATTTATGCAATAGAAACAAAAAAACGATAAAACAACGTAAAAATCAGCGCAGAATTTTTTGTTTTTTTTTTGTATCACAAAACATTTCTTTAACATAACACCGTCCATTTGAGATACATTATTCTCGCGAATAATTCATAGTGTACATCTAAATGTCCACGTAAACTGGAAACGATTGTTCGGCATCGCGTTATTATTGTACCTCGCACGATCGCGCGACATTTGGCGTCGTGCCTCTCCGCTTTATTAGCGCGGCATTAATTATTCGTCACGTCAAAATATTTAAATATTCACGGCCGCGCGCAATGTAAGCGCGTATACGCATCACGCCGCGCCGCGGTGACGCGCAGATTTAAAAAATTGCAGGGGCTACACGAGCCGGGAACAAGCGACCGCGCGCGCAGTCGCTGTAAATCATAAAAACGGTGCAATATCATGAAACGCTAATGAGGATACCATTGGGACATTTTATATTCATTTCGCGGAATTAACCTTTCGGTCGCAAACCGACGTGGCGAGTAGCTATGAGCGATAATAATATCTCGACACGATATGCAAATACTTCTTGTATAAACATCCGTGATAAACGATTCGAGACAACGCACGTATGCAAAATAAGTGGGGATGATATAATCGTATCTTTATGACAACTTGATTACATTATATTAATTTTTTTTCTTTTTAAATTCTTATCTGCTGAATTTTATATTAGGAAAATGTTTTAATTAGCTATATAATAATTTCACTTAACGCTTCGATTTCATAAAATTCTTTATTTTTCTATTGATCATATAAGTAATAATTTATCATATAAATAACTAACTATAAGGCTGTAAAATAATAAATATCTAAATATTAAATTAAAAAAATAAAGAATTGATAAAAATAATTAACTAACTTAATATAATTGTATCAACTTAAAATAATAATCAGTAACATAGTTAATATTTAATTTATTTATTAAACTACTCTTTCGCAAGAATCCGAATTGTCAAAACTCTTGCTCAAACAAAGTGACAGAAGAAAGGCAGGCTATTATAGGGGCTACGTGATCGAAACTGATCGTTGAGACTACTGCGACTCTCACTCGAGCGGTGTCTCGCTTTTCCCTAATAGGAAAAAAGAAAGAAGAAGAAGAAGAAGATAACCGCGTTCGCCTTGCCGCGCGGATGATCTGCGGTGAACAACAGGAAGGTTCCATTCGGCGCGATCAGCTCGCTCACGCCTTTCCTGCGTTTCGTGTAAACGCGGCGTTCAATTTTTGCGCCCGCGGGAAAAAAAGGCCTCGCCTCGATTCTCTTAATCTATAGTGAAAATTACATGCAATTACCGCCGCCACCCAGCGCGCGCCGGCATCTGCAAGTCGGTGGTAGAGCGGCGGGCTTCGTTGCCGCCGCCGCCGTTGCCGTTGCCGTTGCCGTTGCCGTTGCCGCCGCCGCGCCGTCGATCGCGTGATTCCCCGCGCGGCCGGCGAGCGAGCGAGCGAGTGAGCCGAATGCGCCCGGTCGCGAAGTATCGGTCCGCTTGAATATTGCGGCGTGTCACGACCGCCGCCTTTTTGTTGCATCGGAAAAAGGCATTAATGATACGCCTGCGAGAGAGACTCCGTCTCTCTCTTTTTCGCTTTCTTTCTTTTTCTCTCTCTCGTTCGCGCGCGCGCGAACATGGAATACATTACAATGAATCATTTGCGCGATTGGCTCGACGCGCCCGCTTTTTGAACGCGCCGAATTGTTTCTCTCGTTCACTTCGAAGAGTGCCCGCGGAGACGCATTATTTCGGCGCGAATGCGCAGCCTGTAGTCGACAAATTGTACGAAACGATCCGGGGCCTCGAATCGTGACGGCGGAGCTGTTAAACTTGTTCCACACGAGCCGCTTTTTGCAGGGCAGCACCACCCCTGTGAAAGATCTCGTTTGTTTGTGTGTATTTCCGAATGTTTTGCCACACACACGCCATTGTATAACGCCTGTCGAGAAATGGCTACCGGCGAAATGAGCGTTAGGAGTATCGTGTACGCGAGCAGTGAAACGGGAGTTTCGCTATACAAGTTTTCTAGATTGCTCTCCGCAATGAAAGATACAATAACGGGCAATTATGTACTCGAGCGAAAAAATTTTTACGTTTTCTAAATATTCGCTTTCTAAAAATGGAGTAAAACTTTTTAAAGTTAGACTTGGATACTGACACTCTCGTGATTTTTCGTTCTACGTGATACTTAAATACAATTAGACCATTGAATTAATTTTAAGATTTTTGTTAACTTTTTTAAGTAATGTACTGTTCGCTGTGCCTGTATAGCTTATAAATAGCCTCGGTACGGAGAATCAATGTCCAATTCCAAGGACAACGACGACATCCCTATCGATCGGTGGAACTTTCGCTTTAGGTACTTCTGCAACGTAACTTCGTTGTCCGCCCGACATCAAGCTCCCTCCCGTTACTCCATCCTCTACCTCTTACTCCTCTCCGTTCTATCCCCCCGCGACTCTTTACGCTGATGAAGGGGTCCGCCTAATGAAAGGGTTGTGTGTTTGATACCCTTAAGAATTGAATTACGGCGAGACTGGGAAAGCCGGTAGCCATTTCCAGAAAGGAAAAAAATGGAGCCTGCGCCGAATTTGTCTTCCACGATCTCCACGATGTTTGTTTTAATGATGTCATTACCGTGCCTTTGGTATTTCGACAGTAATATTAACTGTCTTGTTTCAAGAAATACTCAGCTTATTTAACGTAAAGAAAGCTCCCTCGAAAAGGATTCCAGTGATTTGAGATCAAAGCTCTGATCTCATTGTCAGTTAATGTATATAGTACCGAGTGACGTAAGAATAATTATCTATATAATTGTTTATTTGTTAAAAGTAATAATATAGTATCTAAGTAGCATTATAAACTAAAGAATTATGACAAACTTTTTATTTATATGTTATGTTTTCGAATTTATAATGAATGATTGGAATAATGAAACCACAATTGCAATTTTATTAATTGTATGCAAATTCTTATCGCACTACAAATTTTTGTTCTGATTTCTGAATTCAAAATATATATATATCAAGAGATATTATTGCAACGGTTTTCACCGAATGTCGTCATACGAATTCTCTAAAACGTACACAAAAAAATTTTATAAAATGATGAAATGTGTTTCGAGCAATGAAAATGGCTAGATAAGGAAACGACTAATCGCATCTAACGCAAAGCCGCGGAACTTGCCGTTAATTGACGTACCGTTTGTCGCGTACGAGCCGACGACGTCTATCTCGTCTCTGCCGTAAGGCAATTTCCGAAGAGCTTCGCGGCAACGTAATATCACTCCCGCAGTTACACATGCACCAGAATCCTTTATATACGCGCGTCTGAAAGCATTTTCCTGCCTTTTCTTTCCCCGGTATCTTTTTCTTTCTTTTTTACAATCCAGTTTGTTAGCACACCAGCATGAAACTGAATAATACTCTTTAGAAACTTCATCCGCAGATTCTTTGACCAATTCTGAGTCCAATTTTTCCTGGGTGGAAATCTGATTTCTAGCATCAGATTAAATTTGGAGAGGACAAAACTATTTCAGCGTTTTCCAGCAATATCAATCTATATATCGCGTTTATTGCCGAAATATCGCATATTTTGAAGAATCGAAAAGGGAAGGCACGCAGAATTATACAAGGCGAGCCTTCGCATAGTCGCTTTGCGGGAAGAAGGCGAGTTTTTACCTGAGGGCGCGGTGCGCGGTGCGCCCGGCGCTCATATTGCGAACACTCACGGGTTAATCCCGCCGAGGTTTACGAGACAGCATCGCTATAGAACGCTCGGCATATTTCATCGTCGGGGCGCTCGCGTTATACCGGGCGATTTTCTCCGCCAGGTCGGTATACTTGCTCCGCGGGCCGTAAGCCGTCACTGGAATATCCGATGAACGTGTACGACTTAATTAATGCTTTGTCACCCCGCTGTCTTACCACGCATCTCCCGTCTCCGACCGCTCACGCACGCACAAGATTTCGTCTCGGGGCCGCAGCCGCGCGCGCTCTAAATCACCGTATTAACACATACACGTCCGCGCGCGCGCGCATGGAAACGTCTCTCGAAGAGACGAAAGACTAATGAGATACACATTTCGGAAATTTCTTCCAATATAGGATAAATTTATCACTTACTATATCCTCCGTAAATTCCACAAGCGGCACAAGACACGGCTATTTTCTCCGTTTGCGGGAGCAAACCTCTCTAACGACTTTATTCCTCCTGACGGTCGCTTAAAAAATTCATAATTATTACAGAGATATCTCCGCGATACCCCGGCGTTTCGCGTATCCGGAACGGCCGAACGCGCCACAAATCACGGACCTAACACGCAGCCACCGCTCTCGCGAGATATATTCCCGCGACGCGAGAAATGATAAATCCCGGTCGCAGCAAAAACGCGCGCGCATCCGGTAACCGAGAATAAATGCCGAAACGCGAAATCGGAGAAAAAACCGACCGCG
Organism: Temnothorax ravouxi; assembly: GCA_030770255.1. Classification (NCBI taxonomy): domain Eukaryota; kingdom Metazoa; phylum Arthropoda; class Insecta; order Hymenoptera; family Formicidae; genus Temnothorax; species Temnothorax ravouxi. The sequence continues at coordinate 34,866 of JASTWP010001309.1, forward strand.
ACCGAAACAAGTCCTTCATGAAATACCGATGCCGCAACAACGGTGAAATCAAAAAAGCGACGACCACGCGCGCGCCAAAGCGGCGCGTTTCTGCATTCAAAACCGGGTGCATAACCGATAAGCTACGTCCGCATGCTGTGTTTATAATGTATCACTGGTATCTGAGTATTTACGACGCGAATTGCAAATGCGATCGATCATTTGCATATGTTTAAACATTTGTATACGATCATCGAAGCAACTTTTCTGACTTGTTTCGACATTTTCTTAATTCTATAATTTTCTTCGTACGCTTCTAATCCAAAACCCACAATTGTGCTATCTGTTAAATGCCTTTGGGAAAGATGTAAATAAATAATATCGTAGAAGCGCCTTTCGTATGTTCCTATTATTTCTATTCATTTTTCGTAGACTGTGTTCTATACATCGTAACTTCGGTCGTTCACTCCTTTCGCTCCCGAATTATTCTAGCCTACCCGGTTTATGATCGTTCCTAATCCCAATTTACTCCTTCTAATCCGTCCCTACGACCGCGCATGACGTCCAGGTGATAAACGCGATACAACATAAACATATACAACACACATGTATATGCAAAAATGAGGCTTAATCGAGCATTAACAGTAGCCACAATTCATTGTCTCGTCTGACGTGCATATTTCGATGCACGTGAGCGATCCGCGTCCGCATCTCGCGTCTCGAGTCGCGTGAACGAATCTCGCGAGGGTGGTATTTCGAAGCGATCAAGATGGTTGCTTGCTTGATTGAGGTTTCTTCTCCTCTCTCTCTCTTTCACTCTTTTCTTCTCTCTTATTCCGTCTGTCTCTCTCTCTTTTTCTGTTCAGGGCTTCCGGGGCATTAACGTCGCGCCAAGCTGGATTTAATGCAGCTCCGTAATGTGTGACGTGCTGCAGGTGTTAAGAGCATTTTCGAGCGCTTTAACGAGCGCGAGCGCGATATGGCCGAATGGCGCGCTGCGCCAGGCCGAACGAATTACGAGGGTATATACGTAAAGACGGCGTAAAAGATCGCAGCGTAAGGGTTCGCGTGAGTCTAGAGGCCCGGGGCCCGGGTGCCGATTTTCACGTACTACCCCGTTTCCACGTCCGCTCCTTTATCGCGGGGCGTTCGTCGCTATCAGATCGTCTCTCCTTAAATCCCCGTGATCGATGCGGAGAGAAACGCCTCCTTTATCTCTCTGGCCGTGAGATGGAAATAGAAACTTCCAAATGTGGTTGTTATGCCTTGAAAACGGAGATAGTTCAAAACTATAATTCTCGAAACTGTAACAAAGAAGAAAGAATAAACCTGGAATGTACTTAAAATATTATTATACTTAAGACATATTTTTCAAGTGTATCTTCACAAGGATACTCGCGATTGTGTCGTTTCGCTAAATATTCGCAAAACAATATTTGTCAAGATGTTTTTTCACATCGCCAACAACTTAGAAATGTAAGAATAGCTTACTAAAGTTATATTTAATTATGAATAACAATAAAAAGGAACATCAGGAACAAGAGGAGGAAGTTAAAGCTAAGGTACGTAATGGAAGAATCAGAAAGAAAGTTGTGTAGAAAATATAAAGACTAATTTTTAGTTATGATGTTGGAGAAAACTTTGGAATACTCGCGGGAAATTGGCTTTACAAGTCTTGAGAAACTTAAGAATCGTGTTCGACTGCGACCTTTCCGTGCATAGAAGACCAATCGACAACGGTGCGAATCGCGGATATGCGATCGTCCGAGTTTTAAAAGCGATTTTGCCAAGTTTCACAGCGTAGCGTCATAAAATATTGCACGCGCTCGTAAATATGTAAAAAATTTGCGCACATCATCACATATTCCGTTTGAGGAATTTTACGAAGACAATAAAAACCAAACGGATAGTTCTCTCACCGACTTCAGCTGATTCTTGGGTAACCGCGAACGAACCTGCGTTAAAAAAGAACAATGTATATTTGCGAACAAAATATCGAAGAGAAACGTTCTCCAAACGCGTTACGTTTTCAGAGCCACGAAAATCTTTCAAATGGTTTTGTTTCTGGATTATATGTTTCTGGGTATAAATTATTTTGAAGATGTTATTAGTACGAAAATAATATAATTTGGAAAATGAAAGTTTTGATCTAAATTTCGTTTCAGATTAAAACGAGATAAACTAAAGCAGCGTCTCAGTGTAGTCTTATACTTATATAATTTTTTTTGTCGATATCTTTTAGTGATTTATGTTAATAATTTGCATTTACTGATTTATTTAACCATTGATGAGTGTTTTATATCTGTTTAAATTAAGAAATCTCTCTCTTTCTCTCTCTCTCTCTGAAAATGATGAAAACGTGGTAATTTATTATTTTATAATGAGAATATGCGTGTGTAATAAAAAAATGAATCCATAATAATTAAATAAAGAAAAGAAGGCGCGTGCGGAGTTAAAATTTCGCAAGCTCGGCGAAGGTCGCGTCTACTGGGCAATGCTATATAGGCTTCGGTTGTTGTCATCTCAGGGAAGCCGCACAAACCCCGTTTCCTGCGTGATGCAACGTTGGCAAAAAGCCGAACACACCGCCGAAAAAAACGTCAGGTCTAATTAGCGAGGGGCTAATTGGTTTTATGCTAGCGTGCGAGATGCCGCTGAGGGATAATCGCGATAGAAATGTCTTAATATCTACCGCGACGTGCCGTAATAACCAGACGGCTAATTACGATTTCCTGTTTCTTGCGCCGATTGTGGGGTCTGTTAGCCGAAGGCGGGAGACTACTACGTACTTTACAGTGATCACATTGAATCGCTCATTATAAATCCGAGCGGTCGCTCACGAATAAATGCATCTCCGGCATAAGGGGCGAGTGCAGAGACAAGTTTGTGATTATGCGCGAAATCACGTTGCACGAAATTGCAGGTTTCATGACCATCGAAGTTTCTATTTAAGTCACAAGGAGGAATTTGTAGAGCAGTTTTTTCTTGACTTTGTTGAGGTCTGTGCGTGTGCTTGCAGTAAAGTAAGTTAAATTAGAACAGACCTCTTTTTGCACGTAATATAATACGTTTAGAGTTTTACTATATATACTGAAAGAAGAGATTTTACGAACATATATGTAAGTAAATCTCACAATCAATGAGACCAGGAAATTAAATTATAAGATATCGGGATTCATAAATGTGTGGAATATATATTGTTAACTTTTAAAGTCCGAACGTAATAATGAAGCGAATATCAATTTTTTACAAATTAATATATCATAATAATTTGACACGCTTATCTCAGATTCGAATAAGAAGCCCTGTCTTTAATTGACTCACACAGCAATTAAAATATTGTCTTTTTTATAACAATTATAGCAATATTTCGTAATATTTTCGCTTATTTAGAGAAAACTGTTTTCCTCTTTGCGCTAACGTTTCAGTATCGGTGAGTCTTAAAGTGTCAGATGAATGAGATGATGTCCGAACGCGGGAATGGGTCCAGTGGATGATAATTCCAAACCAGTCGACTGTCCTTTCGCGACGAGTGACAAATTCGATTATAATTGTCGATAGCGTTTCCTGCATATCCGGGCTGGGCATATCCGCGCAGAGATGCAAATGCGAGAATTATAATAACGATTAAGAGCTCACCGCGAGGCGCAACGCGCGAATCAATCAAATTCGTGCCCTCGAGATTCGAGGGCTGTGTTTACGAGCGCGTGTTTGATTCTCTCGGGAGACAGATACAGATGACGAGCGAGATGCACGTGACAATTAGCGCTGCTCAGCGGGGCGGGATGCACCCTCTTCGCCCACCTTGCGTCCCCTTTTCTCACACGAACGCGCGTCTCGCTCGCGAGAGAAGACCAAGAGGAAGACGGTTGGGAAGAGAGAAAAAAAGAGAAACTACTGTTTATTACACAGTCTGCAGCTAAGAGCACCGGGCTATTATCATACGGAAAAAAGAAGCTTGACAAATTTTATGCGCAGAGATATCTGTTCGATTACATAAATTGAAGATTGTACATACAATGAAGATTTATTACGTTTTCTTACACGTGCATTGTGCGTGGATTTATAGTATACATTATATATTGTTTTATATTAATATTTTATGTTTTAAATATTATATATATTATTTTTTTTAATTTCGAGTTATTAACGAAAACAGGAACGCCATTGAAGAATGATTACTAATGGAGAAAGTCTTCATTATCCCATTTGACTCGATCAGATTCAATATACGTACGATTAGAAAACTCGAGTACCATAAAAGACGACTGTGAATACGCAAAGAATATGTGAAAAAAAGGCGATCAACACTGTGAGTTTTGTAAAGCTGATTGGGAAGTCCTCTATATCGTTCGTGTCATGGTGAAGGAACAGCCGCGCCGGATAGACACTTTAATAGACGTAATGAGGGTAATTGAGTTTTCAAATCATTCGTTTTGATTACATCTACGCGCGGGGCCCGGTGGGCGAAGCATAGGGTAGGTAATTACGAACCGCCCAGTCCCAAAAGAGCAGGTGCCTTTCTCCCAGCCGAGGGATCGAGGTGTGAGGTTCAAATACTTGGACCGCCCTAATAGCCTCGAGGTTACCGGGGCCCTTCGAGAACCGGGCGCGAGAGGCGAGAGAGAGGAAGAACAGGAAGAACGAGCAACAACGCCGCCGCGTCGGGCGAATATCATGCCAAGGGTGCGGAATATAGCCGCTTGCCGATCCTGGATCGGCTCTGTATAGAGAGCGAGATATTTTGACAGTCTTTGTACAAACAAAGACCCCGAACCCACGCGTGTGTCAGTTTTGATCAGGTTGGATTGGACGCGTTTAAGGTACCTTTCTGTCCTGGAAGTATATAAACAAAACTCCACCCTGTATTTGCTATAGTAATTTAGAAGCCACATGGGAGCCGCTCGATGATAAAGAAACATAACAATACAATGCTTTTGAAAGCAACTTTGCAACGAGACATGAAAGATACCTCTCAGCGACGCGGCTTAAATTTCGGGGCTTCGCGGCAAAGACAGGAAGTTCAATCGTTGAGATGACTCGATTCCCGGAGCGTCCTGTACGATTTAATACTCGCACGCGGAAATTTCCGCCCACGGCCGTCGCCACGGGGACATGTGTACCGGGGCTTAGCGAGATATTCCGCGTCGGTTCTCCCCGGTTAGGATAGCGGCAATACGCCTCGAATTGATAGGCTTTAATTAATACGGCTGGCGCTGCGGCGCCGCGACATCGACTCCGTAATGCCGGGTTTACGAGGGTTTTAGCCGGGACGTGTCACTTCTACGGCCCGACTATCTTTGCTCGGACGCATGTCCGTGCATTAGCACGCGTTCGCAGTTCAACGAGAATATACCTTTCTCCACGTGTACTTGGTAAAGTTAGTGGTTTTGCAAGAGGGTGACTGTAAAGCGAACGAGCGTACTTATGTAATTCGTAACATTATATGCGAGGAAAATTCAGTAATATAAAGGCGAGTTTTTAAATATTGTTGTTTCATTTATAGCAATGAAATCCAATCACATTTGGAATCTGTCTCGTTGGCTTGTTTCAACATTGTATATAAAAAAGTCTAAGTAATCAATTATGTTTTACTCGCATAAATAAGAAATATATCTGTATAGAATCATGTTCAAGAAGATGGTTTAAAGTTTAACAGAATAAGTATTTTGAGAATACATATAAAATTTCTTGTTAAAATATGTAAAAACTTTCTAATTATTATCATAAATATTAAAATTGTGACTGCAGCACTATTACAAGCGAGACGAATGTAGTTCTCTATATGTACAACACGAATCAAATAATCGATCTGAGACTCGCTGCTGCACCGATGTTCCCATGTTTATTCTCGTTGCGGAATAGCCCTCCTTCTCATCCCAAACTCCCTGAGACTCCCTAAGACGACCATAAGCATAAGACGAGCAACGCGACGTTGAGCACGGTGGGCCGTAAGGAATGTTTACTTTCGGTGATTCATTACGGGCTCGCTCCGAAAGTGACTTATGACGGAAGAGGCACGGCCAGTAGTGAAAAATAACAAATTATTGCAATATCCTTCAAGTGAGTCGATGGATACGGGCACGAGCGGGCGAGCAGGCGAGCGAGCGAGAGGAAGAGGCGGGGAGTAAGAGAAAGGGAGAAGAATAGAAAGAGAGATATACAAAAAAGCCGCGAGAGAACGGACAGCTTGCACCGGTAACTTCTCTCCCGGTTCGTTTTCTTCGCTTTTCCGTGCGCGGTAGATGCCCTGTACGCGAAGGGGTAATCAATAATGACTTAATGTCCTCCAATAACGGACACCATGGGTGGTTCTCGTGGCTCGCTCCCTCTGGGGTCCTCCGAGAGATCACTCGGCGCACTTCTTGCCTCTTGCCTTTTTGCGCCCGGCGTTATTTGCCTGTCTCGCTCCTTTTTTCTTCCTCCTTCTCCTCCTCCTCCGTCTCTACGCTCCTTTCGCCTCTCCACTGCAGCTAATATACACCCACGTCCCCGTTGTTGATCGTTAAAGCCGAGCATACTTTCACACACGCGGGGGTCGTCTGCCCCCTTCTCTCTCTCCCCCCGCGCGTTCTCTCTCTCTCTCTCTTCTTTACGCAGGTTCCAAGACTCGCGCTGCCCCACGAGACCGCCGGGCCATTAACCGACCCGCGAGGTTTCCTCCGCTTGTAATCTACAACGGTGGACAACAGAGATAAATTAAAATATGGCCCAGCGGCGAATGACGACGGCGACGATGCGCGTCGCCTCGCTAATTTCGTTTTATTGGCTCGCGGGGATTTTTATCGGGATGGCCCTCTCTTGAATGGCCATATTTTAGGCGTTTTGTAAAATCGTCTTCAAGAAGGAAAGATGAATTGATATATACTATTAGCTTGAAAAAATAGGAAAATTAAGCCGTAGACACGAAAAAAGCACTGATAAAAATAAATCAAAATCGAGAATACGTTCTCATTTTTTCGAAATTATTCAATATTTTTTACTATTTCTATTTATTTTAGTGTCTATGACATTTGTACATTATATAAATAAAAAGTTTTTAATAAACTGTTGGAATATATATAAAAAATATTATATATGAAGTTTGAATGCTATTAGTAATAAAGCTAGAAATGCTTTATTACTATTCGTGGTATATTCGAGGTTACAATACGCACTTAAAGTTTGTTTTTGTAGTTTAACTACACTTAAGGAAGCGCTATAGAAACACATGAATAAAAAAGGGCTTCATTTCTCTTTCTCGAAAACAAAATACGGCCAGTTTCGCAACTTTATTTCACATATAATTTATTTATATTTATAATAGGAATATAAGTTCTTTATTTATGTAGGCAATTGCGAAATCTTATTATTTATAAAATTAATTGCACTTAATAATTTTTTCCTGTGTTTTCACGAAATTTAAATTTTACAAATCATCGGCGCTGAATATAAAAAAGATATGGAAGAAATTTTATTTCTAACTTAACTAGATTTCAGTTACTTAACTTTATATACAATGATACCAATAATATCAATATATCCAAGAGCAGCATAATTATAATATCGATGCTTATTTCGATATTCGAAACTGTATTAATGTCAGTGTACGACAAAGGTTATATAAGGTTTTTCGGTCAAAGTTGCTGAAGATAGTTGCCGTTTTCTCTTTCGCCGACATGAATTAATCATCGCGATATAGCGTGTAAATAATTAACATAGAATTGTCGATAAATATTTATGGTCGTGTCGCAGGCATAACATTGTTACACCACAGTTATTTCGACATTCGTCGATGTAATTTGGCCGGTAATATTATCGTCTGGCGGCGAGACGCGTCCGAAGTGGCATGATCGATTCAGTGCGTTATCATTTCGCTGTATTTTATTTCTCCGCCGATCCGCTTTACCATATTTTCCTGCGAGACGACCCGAGATCTCGACGCAATTCCGTACCGCTTTTCTCTGCGGCTGTTTCTTCGTCCGCGAGATGTTTTATCATACTGTTTTTATATACAGAGATAGGTTTTTCGCGGCGGAGAGAAATGCGCGAGATGCTGCTCAGTTGCAATATACGAAGATAGCGTGTAAAGTTATGATCGCGAAGATGCGCGAGAAAAATATGTCCCAGTGGCAAAATAAATAATACAAATTGAAACATAATTTCTAAAGAAATTAAACACTTAATTCTTTATTTTGTATAATGTGATATATGTACTAATATATTATATATTTCGATATTGAATCTTTCTTCTCTACACTGCAGATAAGTTTATTTATTTATTCGCAATATTTACTTTATTTAAGGAATAACTTGCTGCAATCTTGAAAAATTTACATTGTTTAGTTTTCTACGGTTTACTATATTAATTGTGTTATTAAATTTATATTTTCGAGATATAACCTTTTATTAAATATATATTTTTTTATTTGTCGATGAAATTATTTATTAAGTACAAAAGTTACATATAAAATTACATATTACATGTTATTCTATCTCCAATTGATTTTATTTTTAATTATGCAAAATTATAAGGAGAGGCAATCGATCGATTCTAAAAGGGCAAAGGTCAACGGGATATACGCGCGATTATTTAACCCCGGTACATAGATTCTTTCGGCTTTGCGAAGTTCCGTCAGTGGCACGCTGTATGTTTCCTGCTCCGACAATAGATTCAAGTGAGTATACATTCGGTGACATCGTGGGAGCCACCGGATGCTCGAAAAGTCGCAAGCGCGGTGGAAAAGTTCCACGTGCACACACGAACGAACACTTCGTAATCACGCGTGCATGTTTTATTATTTTTCACTTGTGTCCCATGTGCCATGCCGGGGTGAAAATTCGTAAGCGCGCACGATTCGCGAATGCCACGTAGCGTGCGAACGAAAGTTCGCCTTGTCGCGATTGTCGCATGCGAATGACTTGGGCGAATGACTATCCGCTATATAGATACGGCAATGACCGGTACCCGTGTCGCAGGTTCTTCGTGTCTCAAGAAGTACGGTCAACGCTTGAATGTACTTATTTAAAAATGACGCAGCAACGAAGAATCTACTGCTTATTAACATATCACGCGCGCACAATATACACAGAATTTAAATAAAAAATTCGTAAACGCGACTATTAAATATCGTGGGAATGAAACACCGTGACCACTAAGATGTGGATGTCGCACGTGCGCTATAGCTGAATTTATTTTATTATTATTTCACGGTATATAATCGATATGATCTTATATAATTAAAACCGCAATAGCGTCTCACGTTACGATATTCATTAAAACGGAATTATTTGAGAGCGCGCTACATTCCGGCGAGGGAAAAAAATTCGGTAAAATCCCGACATTATCGTAATATTGTGTTTCCACATTCCAACGGCATTAATTCTCCTTCGGGGTGCATAACTCCAATTATTATAACGTCTGCGAGTATATATGCTTTTAGGAACGCGAAGTTCGCGGAGTGAAGTTCCAGCCATTGTGTTGTCCGCAACGCTCGTTTGTGCTAACAATAGACGGGAACATTAAACACATATTCAAACGATGGGATCTACCGGGTGTACGCGGGGCCAATTCAGGAAAACGCAGCCTTCCGGATGATTTACGTGCGGTAGATCTGCTCGTTCCCGGACGGCGATTGCGCTCGGATCATGTAGTATTGTTCCCCTAAAGTTATACTTTAAGGACTGAAGCGTCCAACTTGCGTATCGCATAGTATATATTTTATGTCGATCGATTCAATGTGACTTCCTAGTGATATTAAACAGATATATGTAAATAAGGCATGTACACAGAATGCTTCTCTTTCTCTCCTTATCTTTCTCTTATTTGCATTCTTCGGGCTTCATTTTCGGCAAAGATAATATCAATTCGATATTTGTTTCATAATTAGCTTTTATTTTATAAGTAAAATTCTAAAGATGCGATCGAATGAAGGTTTTAACTTTTCGACAAGTCTTGTCATATCTTTTTATATTTCTCGCTACGTAACATTATTTTACATAAACTGCTTTTCCCCACTTTTTATCAAGCTTGAGGTTAATTCACATTCTCGCTATTCAACATGATAAAAGGTGTAAGAACATTCATCGTACGAATATTTTATTAACTTCGTAATAGCTTTTTTATACTGATCGTCGTACGCGTACATACATACATGCACGCTGCGCGCCGCTCGCTACAAAACTTAAATGGATATCCATAAAAGCGCGAACGCCTACACCCGGAAGTAAGTCGGATAAGTTCGCGGAAAGGGTGGAAAAGGGCGGTCGGGCATTATAGCGGCGGCATAAAAATAGAAAGGAAGGCGACATAAACCGGGGGACCTGAGCGCCGTCTTTCTTACATAGCGAGGAATAATATCGGAACAGATTTTTGTTTGGAAACTCTCTCGCGCACGAAGAACGTATTCCCTGTGTCGCAAGTAAGTCTTTTTTCACCTAAAAAAAAGGAGATCGACTCAATATCTGTCTTGTAGACGGAAGCAATATACTTGTTGTTGCCGGCACGATACGACGCTTGTTCCAAAGTGTCGGAGTTAGATACGCGCGTCTCTCGCCGATTGAGATACATTTTTTGTTGGAAACTTTTTCACCGTTCTATACATAGATTACCGCAGCTATTAGAAGATGGAGTATTATTCTTTTCGTACTCTTCTGTTATTGCGGTAGTACACCGTTCGTCTAAATCACTTGAAGGAATTTGAGGGGAATTGCGGACGCAGCGCATCATATAATACGCTATTGTGCCACTGACGTTATAATAATTGCGTTGGCAGAATTGCTAGTTAGAAATTTTCAGCAAATTAAATCTTTCAACAACCCTATATTTTCCTTATTTAGTCCAATTGTGTCTTATATATTACATCGTTCTTATTATACGTCATATCTAACAATTATTTTATTCTTATATTTCTCTCTCAGCAACATTTAATTATTTCAAAGAGAGAAACTTTGCTACAAAGAATAATCGAAAAAGCAAGTGGCTCCCTTTGATTATACCCCGATGCCGCTCGCTTATCACGGAATTCCCCGCACGGAATTCAGACACGCGTGTCGAATCATACCTTTTCCTGAAACACGTGCGAACCCTCGCGCGCATCCGGTCAGATCCCACGTATCGGCTTTATATACGTCTACGTGCATTTAGCTTTCAGAGGAATTGACCGTTACGCCATTTTCTCGGCGAGCAGCACAGTGCCGCTCGCTTTATAGCCGCGCATCGATATTTCATCGATGTGCATTAACACCCCGTTTTCTCCCGCGCCTCGACGAAGGCGATCCCCCCCGCGTTCGCGGCGCATCCTTCGACTTTCCGACCAAGTGAAATTCCATCGTCTTTTTAGATCGGGCTTAACACGTAATGCACGAGTTATAACCGAAGCATGGCTATCGTCAAAATTGTGGCACGTTTTTATTTTTCTTCGCGAATTTCTTTTTCAAATATATATAGTCCTCTTCCCACGAAATAACTTTATAATCGTACGATATCTATATACAATATATAATTAAAATATTAAGTATTATTTCGAGTTAAAGATTATTTGATTGCGTTTCACACAAAACTGATTTTAAGTTTCTTGTCAAAAACGGGAATCTATATGTAACCATATCCTACGCGTGAGTTATTTTTGACTGACGTAGACGATTTTATCTTTTACATTTACAAAAAAAAACAGAATCTTATTTTTCCCCACTTTCATTATTATATTTCTGGAATACGGGGGTACTTCGCGGGATGCGCTGATGCGCAACGATCGTGATCATCTCGACGACGATAATTATCTCGGCTCGATTGACAGAATTGTATCTCGGATATCGGCTAGGTCGAGCCAGATATGATTATATTGTACATTTTCATCGATGCGTTACTCGGGAAGGGCAGATTACCGTAATGAACTCTAACGGGCGCCCCGGTGTACGGTCCGATGACTCGAGATACGGATAACCGAGACTCTGCCTACGCGATTTGCCCTTCCTCGCACTATATCTTCTGCCATCCCGATTTTTGCCCTCTTCATCCGTCAGATGCATCCCGGTGCTGATGAATTAATCCCTGGTGCTTTAAGACGTAGAGCTTTCGTCCGATATGAACCTTTTTTGGCTCGATGAGTACAAGTCTGATGATTCATTAACTATATAGCCAAAAAGTCTGTTAGAATTCGTTATTATCGTGTTTGATAACGTAAGACATACACAAATCACAGCTGTGTCAAATTTAGTCTCGTCATTGTTATTACACTCTTTTCGTACCGCGTATCGCATTTCTAATGCACTAACTGGCACATATTGGCTTGACTGTGCTTTAATAGGACTATCAACGGGACCAGGTGGCCCGCGACACTGATGCCTCACTGACCTGCGAGTAAGACAGGAGCCTTTAATCAACTGCCATTCAAATTCCAAGCGGCGCCCAACAGTAGTGTCCATCAATATCCCGCGCTTTCCACCCGCGTCCCCATCCAACTTGGCGCAGTCCGGTAATACCGCAGGCACCTACTTTATTTCCGGGGAGACTTTCCTGTACCCATTCTCCCGGGTTCGCCGTGTCCCCCTCAACAGCTTCCACCCTCCTTACTCTCTGTTTACGGGCCGACATCGAGCCCATTAATAAAGCTCGAGACGGATGCACGCGGGAACTCTACGAGCTTTTAATTCCGCGACGAGCGTATACGTCAGGAGAGTCGTGGCGGAACCGCAGGGAAGCGATTCACGTTCCCTCCGCTTCCCTCACTTCCTCCTTTCCTGGACCTTTCTTTCTCGCTCCATCCGACGAACCTCCGCTTCCTCGAGCAGTCGCGGAGGTCTTTAATAAAGTGAACTTTAAGACTCCCGCTCGCACGGAGATAAAGTTTAACGCGAGCCACCGTTCGCCCGGGCTCGTGGCGTCTCTGGTGTAAAGGGGGTTAAGAAGAATAGGGAGGGGAAGAGGAGGCGGTATAGGTACGAGGATCGAAGGGGGCTTGAAGAACGCGGCGGTAAGTTCTCAACTAAGTTTACAGGGGCTTCCTTCGGACCTGGGGCGCGAAAGAGAGGAAGGAGACAACGGGATAGTTTTCTGTTAGTTACCGTGGCTGACCTCGACGGGCGTTCGTTATGTGGACCGGAACGACTTCCAAAAAGTTACTTCCGGAGTTTACGCGCCCGGCCGTATCCCCAGCGCCGTTCCGGAATTGCCGCCGCCTAACACCGAAACGTCGCGACAAACATTCTGCATTACGCGCGCGCCGCAGCGGCAGGGGGGTTGTTCGGCGAAAATGTTTTTCGAGGTTGGTTGATCCCGATCCTCGGGTGAAAGAGTCCGATTCCTCGAAGAAGAAAGGGGGAGAAGTTTCAGCGGAGTGGAACAATAGGTTGTCGCGAGCTTATCCAAGATGGATTTTGCTCTTAAAAAGAAATATATCGTAGCGATTTGATATTAGTGAACTTAATATCGCAGGGAATATCGAATTTAAACTCAATTTATTTGGTTTTTTATTTTCCCTTCCATCCATGTGTGTAACTATCGTTATTACATAAACGGTACCCCGATAGATCGACCCTTATCCGTGAATATATATACTATACGAGCAAAAGATATACATGCACCACACTACGTAAAAACAGTCGCAGTTATACTTCTAAAAAAAAAAAGAAGTACCTATATACCGACGAAATATTCTCCGCAAATACGCCGCATTGACGCTCCCGTGTTTCCATCCCGCTCGGACGTAATCGGGGTCGGGGATGCGAGTCGGGTGGGGGGAGGGGCGCGGTTTAATATTAAAACCCTTCGAGCGGAAGCATCCCGAGGCGAAACGGCCGACCGGAGTCACTCCGATCCGGCTTACGCATCGAGTCGAGTCGATGCGCTTCCAGTGCGCCGCGCCGGGCCCATTACCATACAGGGGCCAGTTCAAACAGACGTAGACTGATGTATGCGCGGTTCGTCAGCGTATTCGAATTTCGTATTCAAATGGCGCGTCTCCTACTGAAATCCTGACGACGGTGCGGTGGTCCTCGACGGAGGACAAAGATGGGCGACAGTGCGCCAAGGTGGGCAAGATATCGATACTTCGTCTCGACATCATATCCTAACATTTTATGTTGCATGAACAAAGGTCTGTTTCATTATTCTATCATACCAATTAAATATATTTTAAGTCTTACGATTATGAAAATGAAGTATCGGATACTTAAGTACCAGAAGAAAAGTATTATAGCTTAAAATATCTATAATGCTATCAATCTTCAAATTTTTATTTTTTTTAATCTTGAGATGATAAAAAGTACAATTTTGTTACTTTTAATCTGCTTTTAAAAGTATATCAGGAAAGAATTCAAGAAACACTTATGCATGAATTTTTATTTAAAAAATAAATTCGGGGAAGTTATTACACATTAGAAAACCAATATGCTTCCTTAATATTTTGTAATTTTTTCTAAATAATTTCTTCTCGTTACTTCAAATTTCTCTTTTTAGATACCGTTTTGGACTTTGGAAAGAAATAATAAATTTCAATCGATATACTGTATAACGATATTGTCATCATCGCCAGACGAGAGTTAGATAGTCGAGGTCAATATCGTGATGCAGAAGGGTGCAACGCTCGCGATTGCACACCCTTGCTTACGTAGTATTTCAGCAACGGGTGTTAACAGCGTGATGCGTAAACGCAAACACAAGCTGCAAAAGAGAGAGAGAGAGAGAGAGAGAGAGAGAGAGGGTTAGAGGGAGAGCAATCTGGAGGGTGACAGCGATGTTGTCGGTGGTCTCTTCAGCTTGGTCTCTTCAACCCCTGTTTCGCGACACCCTCGGAATATTCAGCGATTTGCGGTGCAGAGATGAGCGTGTGCATTTTAAGCGAAAGTGCACGTTACTGACTGCAAAATTCAGTCGCGAATGAATGCTGCCGTGACTGTCTTTGTTTTGCATCGAGCACCTCTTACGAATATTTCGATTTATATTCATTTAGTTGCAATTCTATAATCATAATAGATGAAGTAATCTGCTTGTTACTGTTACGTTGAGTAATTTATATTTAACAATGAGGATTGATAATAACTTATTCGAAGATAACATTATTACGTCAGCGAGAATAATTCTGAATGCACCATATTTATTGAATTGAAAAGAGTTGAATTTTTGAATTTAAAAGTCTCATTTTTTTTGTGTCAAGTATAAATAAGATATTTAATAAAAATCCAATTGAGTTATCTATATTTAAAATTCCTTCCTATATCAACAGCTGGAATCAATTTGATTATTTTTACTCATGTTTGCCTTCATTGTTTACAATTTGTAAATAATCTCACTATCATATTCTTCAATTTTGCAATTTTAAATGTTTGTCGACAATGGCATATTTCACTGCCCTTTATTTTTGTGCTGCTATGATCATGCAGAATATATACAGTTACGTAAATATGTCACGTTTACATTGTCGTTGGACATAGATACCAGTTTCGTGAGTTTGCAGTATCGAAATCTGAACTCTCGCCGAAATTACACCGGCTTCTGCATTTAATTACTCGGCGTGGAGAAGCAGCGATGCGCAGCGGGAATCTCGTCGAAGCTCGCGCTGCAAATTTCGCCCACGAAACTGAAGCTCTCCCACAAAGCCAAGCAAATGTATTCGAAATGTAAGGACCGGATCCTTACACGCGCGCGCGCGCACGCCAGCGCTCGCCCTCGTTCTCGCATTTCGCAAGCCTCACGCCACTGGGCGAGGAGTCGATCTATCGCGTGAGAGTTCGCTCGAGCAAAAAGCCAAGTCGAATGTGAAATTTCGGGGGTAACTCTCCCATTCGTTCTCTCTTTCCTTTCTCTTCCTCTCTTTCTCGGAGGACGAGGACAGGATTTAGCGATCGAGCGCATCGGGGTCGGGTCGCGCACGCTTGATCCTGATGGCAGGGGTGAAGGGAAGAGTGGAACTTTTCCCCGGACGAGAAAAAGGATGTCACGGCGGTGGCGGAGAGCGGGGTTCGAGGGTACGAGGAAATGAGAGAGGGAGGTGACGCGGTAAACGCGTGCGGGGCAAACTTTAAATGACTTTCACTGTTTTCAAAAGTTGAGCTTACCAAAGGGACTCTCTGGGGCGCCGCGTCTACGTTCCTTCCTCGTCCCCCTCGCCCGTACCTTCCCCATCCTGGTCTCGTTACGTCGTTTCCACCTCTCGAATCACCTTCAACACCTTTCACCGAGGGCCCGATGTGCTGTTTACAAACCTCGCCTGAATCGTAATAGAACTTCTTTCGAGTTATTTCTCGAATCGGGAGAATTGCCGGTGCTTCCACGGCCAAAATGCCGGCGCAAAAATGGCGTTCGCATGCTGCGACGAGGCTTTATGAATTTCACAGCGCCATTACATTGTGTTGAAAAGAAAAGCCGACGTTACACGTTAAAAGCGACGAATCTTTGGAAGCAGGATCGTGTCGTTTAAACATTTGTGCTAACGGAAAGAATAATAGTCATATAATTTGAATATTTATATGGAAATAATGCCACGATATCTAATACTTTTTGTTAAGTCGGTGTATTTTTTCGTTAAATTTGCAAGTTCACGTTGGGCAATGTTGTAAATGTAATTGTAAAATGTATGTCGAGAAATGCTACTGCGATAAAAATTCAAGGACGAGAGTTTGAAAAATATTAATCTGTCCCACAATTTTAATGAATAATCTTTATTTATATAGCATACAAGATATGGCGGTCAATGGATGCGTCAGTCGAATTTAATTTTCATTTTACCACGTCTGGCACAGTATCGAGCTGTCACGATAAAATATGCATCGCACTTCCGTTTTTCTCCTCCTCCCCTCTCCCCCCTCTCTCTCTCTCGCTCTTTCTCTCTCCTTCTCTCATGACACTTCCGTTCGTATAAAATAAATCACGAGCGTCGAAGTATGTTTAACGAACAATACGCTTCAACATCGTGCCGCTCATTTTCGCGGTGAAATATCGTCAAAAGGTGAAGCGAAATTCAAAACGTGGTCGAGCATGGTCGTGCGAGAACTGTCATCGACACGCTGAAATTTACATTTTCGTTTTAGCAACATTTTTAATTGTTCCAAGCAGATGGAGGAAAGAACGGTGAACGTACCGTTTCACCGTTTCTGATAGAAACTGCTGATGACACCCGAGGAATTTTCCACGTAATTTTAATAAACGTACATTAATTAGCGATGCCCGCTTAATTATGAAATCACGTAAATTAATAACAGACATTTCATAATTTCGCTTGTACATCTTCGGAAAGCGAGAATTCTATCTGCAATAATTGCTTACAATTATAAATGCCGCGTGCGCCGCTTCGATGCTCCATTTATATAAATACAATTTTCTTAATCATATTTCTCACATTTGATACGGTCCTCGTGGAGGAATCGCAAAAATCTAGCTAGGGGGAAGGATGAAGGATGTCGTTTTGCGGAACGGGATGCACGCGGGCTCGTAATGAGAATCGAGGGAAAAGTTTCCCGGGGTATTCCGGGACGTAGATACACCACGCGCATTATCCTTAGGGACGAGGCGACCTGACGTGTCGCGGCGGCGGCGGCGACGACGGCATCTACCTCTCGGGGTCCATAACCCGACTCGTCCTTTCTCCCTTTCGCTCGTCCTCCCATTTCTCCGCTCTCGGCAGAGCGCCATTTTCATTTACGAGGACCTCTCGGACGACGTTAAGTTATTAGCCATGCGGAGTGCCGGCATTAACCGGACGTGGAGGGCCCTCCGCGTGCGAGCGGTATGCCGCCTCGCCGATCAAGATTACTCGCTATGCTAATTATAAGGAATTGCGGACGGCGGAATGAAAGCTTGACGGAATTAGCGGCCGTTTGGTAAATAATTACTTCTCTCGTTCATTTCACTCTGGTGCGGTGCACGACTTGTGCTCTCTTGCTATTATTTCATGTAATTGAAAATAGTATATACGCAAGTTTCATCGTACAAATACCAACGTATGTACATATGTAACAGAATTATCAATTCCACGAACTCTCGCGAAATAACTAGATCAATTAAAAGCGGAAGTTCTCCTGCTTAGTTCTAATGATAAAGATTTAAAATGCTCTGTACTTACGATATTTTCTCTACATTTCAATAACTATTTTTACATTATTCAATTTGCTATAATTGCCACTTGGGAATCTTTTTATTTGTATCATTTAAACAAGAATATTGCTCGCGCGTGTATTCTTGAAATTACGACTCGGTAGTTTTCCCGTGCGCTCCGCAAATAAATTCGCAATTGCAGTGCGAATACACATAATCATGCATAGTAGGAGTGCGTTTTAATGCATTTATGATGCATTTGTTAGTAAGAATCTCTTCTATCCGACGATATGGCGCGCCTCGACATTCCCTACGGGGATGCGCCAAACTCTCTCTCACTCTCTCTCTCTCTCTCTCTCTCTCCCTCTCGCTTCTTTTCCTCGATTCTCCCCCATATAGACGGGGGCGAAGATCGAGCGGCAACGTGGAGGGTAGAAGATAAGCGCGCACGGCCGTTGCAGTAAATTTTTGTTATTCATGGAATAGCGATTGCTTCCGTTGCTACAACGAGCACCGACAACCGACGACTAGCGAAGAATACGCTAATTTTACGAGCACCCTCGGCTCCTTCTTTCGTTTCCTTCCTTCGGCCGTTCTCATCTCCTTCAAATGGGATCGTTCTTTTTTTAACAACGTCAACATCGTTCTCACTCTCCGGCTGGGCGGATGATAACACGAATTAAACGTGTATTCAGAGAAACGTAAAAAAAACATTTCGAATTCGTAGTAACGCATTTTGTTTTCTATAAACTGCACAAATGTCTCAATTTCGCGATTTAACTTTTAATATTTTATTGTCTATAATTTTCCATTACACAATTTTTTTTCAATTTCTAAACGTTCTTCTTTTATACATTTGTTAATGTTGAATTTTATATCAGATTTATATTTATCCACGAACATCGGTAGAAAGAACCGTTTCGGAATGCGCGTAATAATCAATTCGCTCTTTCTACCCTCGCTTGAAAATTTCGAGGGGGGTGCGCGCAGTCTATCCGGCAAATTCTCGCTCGTCCAATCGTTATCCGATTCCATTAAGTCGCCGTTTAGCTTAAGACACGATTGGGAGCAGCGTTGGGAAAGCCTCCCTCAAGGTATCCTCCGGGCGGCGACATCCCGAGGACTTCTTAATCCCTCCTAAATAAATGCGCGCGTCGGCGAAGGTGCCGGACGTTTGTCACGCGGCACACCGTCGGCGGGCCCTCGGGGGGAATTGCAGCGGGGGGACGATTAGATTAAAACAGATCTCATCGATCTCAGGAGCGGGGGTGGACGGCCAGAGGGGGAAGGGAGAAGGGACCAAAGGAGATTCTCCCGCGTCCCCCGCACGCGTTTCCTCTCGTCGAGTGTTCTATTAATTCCGCCTGTTCGTTAGTAATGGAAATTATTCTAGCTCCGTGCCGGCGCGCAAACACCTCGGCGCGCTTTATCGCCATTTTAATCAGCGAGTACTTTAATTAATTGTCCGTTACATAATTCATAGCGGCGCGTCGCTCTATACGCGTCGTTCGCGACTGCGAGCGATTCATAGAGCGCCGGATTGGCCGCGGGGGCCCGCGTTTAATGGTGGCAATAACGGGCAACGGTTTGTGCGCGGCGACGTGTAGGCAAATAAGAAGAGCGGACGGAAAAACGACGGAATGCGAGGAGAGACGAATGAGGGAAGGGGGGGTGGAGGATGCGCTCAATCCGCGGACGCGCAGGATATGCCCCCTTCTCATATACATTAGTTGATCCTAATGAATTTTACGGGCATTCCCTGTAAATAAGTCATTTTATTATCGCTATTATCGCAGGGATCCGTGGTCGTTACAAACTGATGACTTTTTAATCAATTCCACCATCTAGCTCTGTTACGTCGTATTGAATGGGAATAATTAGCGAGAAAACATCTGCATTTCACTTTTAACATGACAAATGGTAATCCCTTTGTTCCTGCTTTTCGAATGGAATTGTTGCGATTTTCTAAACGAAAATCAAGATGCGAATCATTTTTACAACAAAAAGTAGAAGATCATGTAAGCTTAGATAAGAAAGTAAAATGTAGGTATAATAATTTGAAGAAGAAATAAACAAACTCTCTTTGTTGTCTTATCTATAATTATCAGTAAAAAAGATATTCACATTACTTCTCCAATATCTATGAAATAATTTGCTGGTGGCGTATAACACATTTAATTAACTCATATCTCTGACGAACATATAGCGGCGATCGTGCGCGTTTCCAATGTAGATAAAAACAAAATGATTTGCAAGTTTGGCAGAAAATAATTGATGTCTGTTTATCGCAGTGAATGGTGCGAACTTAAGGTAGTTCTCCGGTCCTTATACTAGAGAAAATCGATTTTCTATAGATTTTCTTGAAACTGTGAATATACGTTAATTTAGGTGTGCTTTATGCGTGGTATAAATTTCAGTACCTCTTCCGGTATAAAAAATCAAGATACTGAGCCTCAAAGTTTCAATTTTTACCAAAAAATTTTTTAATTTAATTTTTTTTTAATTTTGGCATTTTTTCCTTATAGAACTCGACGAGAGGAGCAACTTTGGTCCTTTTGACCAACCTCGTCTCTTACCGTTTGGTCTGGAAAACCTTTTCATTATTAAAAGTTGAAACTTTGAGGCTCAGTATCTTTATTTTTTATACCGGAAGAGGTACTGAAATTTATACCACGCATAAAGCACAACTAAATTAACGTATATTTATAGTTTCAAGAAAATCTATAGAAAATCGATTTTCTCTAGTATAAGGACCGGAGAACTACCTTAATGAATGTACACTGTTAATTGGACTACGTTCAATGGCAACGATCGAAATACATAATATATAAAAGAAAAAAATATATGTATATCGCAATATACTGCAAATAGTAAAAATCTTAAATGATTGTAAAACTTAGATAGAATATATCGAGTTTGCAATCTTTTCTTTTATCTGCATATTTTTCAGCAAATTCAAAGCCGATTTTTTTTTAAATACTTTTAATGGGGTTATTATTGGTAACAATTCTTTTTAAGCTGCAGTATTAAGTATATTTTACAAAATTAGAGGTTATCTTCCTCGCAATTCTTATTTAACGCTATAATACAATAATCGAATACAAAATTAATTTTATTTTGAAACTAAAATTTATTTTTTTCATGTGCTTAATACTTTAATTACAGCACTGCAGAAAGTATTACGATTTAAACTTTATATCATGTTATATTTCTTTCTTTTCTGTATTTCGAGTTAAATATTTCGATATCACACAATTTTTTATTTTTATGACTTTTTTCTGTACATATTTCTAATTAATCGTGTTGACGAACGTATAAAGCATTGTGTATATAAACGTTGACAGAAAAAAAGAGGTCGATGACATACTAGAATAAATAATTAATGCAAACGGAGAAAGACAAAAAAAAATAATTTTGGACAATCGGTCCGAGCGATTCGCAATATAAATTCGACGTCGAAAATGATTACTGCAATACTTCGCAATAAATCTTTCTCGGTAATAATCGACAGCGCGCGAGAGAGAGTCTCCATTTAACGCCGCCTGCGAATGTGTCCGTACGAAAATTTAATTATTTATTTGATCCGGCGTAATAATACGGGGGCCATCGGAATTAATAAAACGCAGACGGGCGGATACGGCCGGCGCGTTTTAAACATTGAGACGCATTAAATCCCTTTAAAACCGGTCATCGTTCATTTATTTAATTAAAACGCCCGGCTCGCGGCAGCCGCCGCCGCCGCGCCGCTTTTCACAATTTAACATATTTAGTTTGAAGAATGCTAAACACGATACTTCGTTATGCGGCGAATTAAAAGAAACGATAATTTCGCGAATAAATGTCGATGCGAACGAGCCACCGATCGATCCGCCATGCAGACTGTTAATAACAAATTTCCGATAAAAGCGGCAGTACAATGGCGGCAGTAATAAATTTACTGAAATTTGCGCGATATCCGCGCACGAATCGCCATAGAATGCTCGAATATGTTGCCATCTTTCAAAAGCGCAACGCACACGAGCGAATACAACGGTTTTAAATGGAATCGTGTTTAAACATTCTGATAATCCTGCGAAAATTAAAATAACATATTCGATAAAATATTAATTGCATAATCGCAGCCGGAAAGTTTCAAACAGAATTATTATTTGACTTTTATTCTATACATATATACAGAGGCCATTACAAAACTTACAACGTATTATTAATTCTTTTAACAAACTGGAAAGATGTTTTCTTTATAGACATTACCAAGATATGAGATTAACTCAGTTGATATCAGACTCTGATATTTTATTATTGTATTGCAATTGTACAATAATATGCGGTTAAAATCGAAAATTTATTAGAAGAACGAGAGCTTTTTCCGCATCATTCAGTGATATTTAAATAACTGTCCGCGGCATATAATTAAAGCTATTTCTTAGATTAATATAAGAGGATTTAGAGAATTACGAAAGAAAGCGTCGCGTCACACTTTCCGAACTTTCGCGAAAATCGCTTTAACTCCGTTCCGAAACTTTAATCTTCTTTCAGTTTGCGGAAAACTGAAGTTCAGGATATAAAACGATAGATGCGGCCGTCTTGCATTTTGATAGGATATCGGCCGGTGAAGAATGCGATTATGTGAAATTTATTCAAAAAGTACTTCCCAAGAATCGCCGTGTCAAATGCGGAATTCATTAACTGTGACTTCGCGTTGCACGTCATTCTTTATATTGCTTCATCCGACATCGTAACTCATTAGAAGAGACATTATTTGCCTTTTATTCTATTTACATATTTTCTCGAAATTTTATCAAATTACTTCAAGCAAACGGCTTGTGCAGACAAACATTGCAAACCATTATATTATTAATTTATACGTTAAAACTCAGAGCATTGCACATTGCTAGCTAAACCTTACGATAAATGTAGTGATAATAATATAATTCATTTAAAACTTATACTCGCACAGACTGCTCTGAAAACATATATTATGTTTTTTCAGAAAAAAATCTAAGTTTGAAATATCACGATCTTTGTAGGAAACATTGGGGATTCCATTTGTCACGCTGCAATTGTTTAATATTGTCTTTTCACGTTGTTATATAATGTCGCGACGGTCGACAATTCTAATAACCCCTTAGTCGAGGTAACGTGTCAGCCGATATAACAAACATCACTTTGTCACTCTCTCGCGTCCGCTATGTTTGCGAACGGTTCGTCAGCGAGCTTTGCTGCGGCTTTAAAGCTGGCTGCCGATGTTTGACGATCCCCGACGACGCGGCATCGGCTCCCGAATAAGTAAGGTCATTCTCAAGGCCGACACTCGTCAATCTGAATCGGATCAACGTGTCCTCGCTAAGAGACGGAAGACGGAAGATCTGAAAGGAGCTCGACACGCCTTTCTGCGTGTTTGGACAAAGATCACGGATTGTCCCACGGGCTAATGAGATTTCCCTTGTCAACGGGCGCGATCTATACGATACTACGACAGCGAAGACGGCGATGACGACGACAACGACGAGGGGATTTCGCGAGGGAGAAACTCGGCCGAGAATCCTTGTTAGCGAGGCTTTGTGCGCGAGCGCATCAGATAACGGCAGGTGTCGATTTCTGACGGGATCAAAGTCTACCTTTCACATCCGCGCGGCTTCTCAGACTCCCTCGGAAAGCCTGCATTATATTTTTAGCTCTCGCGCTGACCGACTTTCCGTACTTTGATCTAGAGCTTTGAATCGTTTAAAGAGATGAATGAGTATAAAGAGACTATTATAATAGTAGAGATTTCCTCTTCACTTTAATCATTAAATTTAAAAAAGAGACATAAATACAATATTCTCCTTGTCAGTGTAGGAATAAATTAGAATTAAAATAGCAAATTTTTTTTAAACAAACAGAATTAAGTGCTTTATATTGTTTCTTTTTTTACTTGTTTAATATTTCTCTAAAAACTAACAAGCACGAATAACATTTTATGCGTTATGTCAATTTCATAATAGAATATAAAAACTTTATAGTCAAAATGATCGTTATGATAGTTTTAGGAAAGTTATTAAAAAAGAAAGATGATCGAAGAAGTAGATACAATTTGTCAATCGTTTCTTCGACGTACAGATAAATCGTCCACTATATGTATTTTAAAGAAACAGCTCAGATTTCCTGCAATATATAAAGAAATCGTCTCAAGATTGTCCTCTCGGATTGCCGACGGATTCCTGTTATTCCTTGATTCACATTTCACATATTAGTGAGTGCCTAATTATATAAGCTTGCAATATGCATAGATATTGAACGGATTCTTAACCCTTTTGCTACGATGCAAAAACATAACGATCTGGAATTGAGAGCTCAACGACAACATCAAGGAAAAACATGACACGACAACATCAATAAGGACCATGAGTGATGAGAAGGATGAAAAAATAAATAAGTTCGGAGAACAATCGAATATACAGATGTCACCAACGAACCCCGCACGCAGCGCCCGGACAACACAACCAATCAAGTTACATCCCCGACGCGCTCTACAGATTGCAAAGTGAGAACGCCACCGACCGACGCGAGTAAACGAACTGGAGCGACGTTTTTCATCCCGGGGGAGCACCCGGAGGATAAATAAGGATCAAGGTCTTCCGCGTGGCTGGGGATCCGCGCCGCGCCGCGCCGCACCGCGCCGCGCGAGAAGCGAGCGGAGGTCTCTGCCACGCCGTTCTCGTTGCCGGCTCCGAGTTTCATGTCTTCTTCGACTTTTCATCAGCCGCGAGAATGGTTTTCCATTAAGGCGCTTGGATTGGCGAAAGAAATGGAAAACGAACCAGGACGAATCTCTGGCCGTGGACGCGGAAACGGAGACTCGGTACGAGCTCGTCGGGGACAAGTGGTTAATTACGGTCACCGGCTATAAGCCGTCGCGACGACCAAGTTCCTGTTTAAATCGCCGGCTGGAGTTACTCAATTAGCTCGTGAGAGAGACTGCTCGTCGCAGTTTTACAAGCAAGCCAATTAAATATATCGACCTTTGTAAACAACCGCGCGCTGTGTGTGCGCGATACTACTTTGTGTCTTGCAAAGGGACTGCGTGTATAACGAATCGGGGACGCGTCGCACAATCGCGTCAACGGAGGTCTTGTAAGAATTGAGCGCGCATTAATCTGCATCATTCGACGTTGAAACGAGATTCGATTAACGGTGCCTTTTAATTTATTGAATACGGCCGAACAATGAACAAGAGAACTGTAGTACTTATATAGAATATTTTGAGCACTATGTTCAATGTTCTATGTAATACGTATAAGATAATTTATTATAAATATAACGTGATGGAATCTCTCTCTCTCTCTCTTTCTCTTTCGCGCGTGAAAAATTGTCGTGAAAGGCTCCTTTTTTATTGTTTATGCTCATTAATTATTGCACGTACCCTGCAAGTACCCAGTTCGCACCCTTATGAGTTAGGCCGCGACAATCATCTCGTGAAATTAATTACATCGGCAAAATAGAATGCCAAAGCCGAAGGGTGGAGTGAATAAAGGAGAAAGACGACGACGTGTTCGACGCCGCATCCGATCACCAATTAGCGGCGGTTCTTCCTCCGCGGCCTTTCTTTTTCTTTCGCTCGCATCTAGATAGTGGCGATCATAACGAATCGTCCGTCGATGTCCGCCGCGAGGTATCGTTGGAGAGAGAGAGGAGAGGAGTTCTCGAGAGGAACCAGTTTGGGGACCGGTCGCGAAGAGATGGAACGGCCAAGCGTATCCACCGATCGGATTCAAAATTGATATTCCTTTCGTGGGCCGACCGACTGCGATCTCTCGAAAAAATCGCGGAAGACTTTGGCGCGCGTCTTCTCTCTCTCTCTCTCTCTCTCTCTCTCTCTCTCTCTCTCTCTCTCTCTCTCTCTCTCTCTCTCTCTCTCTCTCTCTCTCTCTCTCTCTCTCTCTCTCTCGCTCCTCTTCTTCTTCATCCTCTTCTTCTCCCTTCTTCTCTCTTTCTCTCTCATCCCGGGCCTTCTCTTTCTCTCTTTCCTCCTTCTACGGCAAACGACAGCTGCTACGACCGCTGCCAAGACGCGTCGTTACCACGAGCGATAACACAATGGCCGCCGCTCTTCCTACGCGGTTATCACGCGCCGATCGCCGAGAGCGCCGATCCTCGGGAAATTATGGACTGTCACGATGCGCTCTCGATAACCGGCCCGAGGACGTCCGCGGATACACCCGGCTATCCCCCAGTGTCGCCTCGAGATTTCGTCGCGCGACGATTCTTCGATAAACCGCTTTTGGCGCGGCCTTGCACGGCCGAGCGAAGCGGAACGGCAAGACGCATTACGTGCACGGTGGCAGATTTAGATCACTAGGAACCTCTAGGCGCTATTTCAGAAAATTTCAGGCCCTTTTTCCATGCACCGAGATAATTACAGGTTCCAAAGATATATACTTGGCCGGCCTTCGAAGGTTTTAGTGGTTTTACCATGAAATTTCGCAAAATCGCCAAGACACTTAATTACAAAATATCGAAAATGTAGCTTTTAGTTATGTTACTAATCAATTAAAAATAAAGATTTGCAAAATGGAATCCATTATGATATTTCAAAATCAATTCAATTATTGAAACGCTCTTAATGCGTTTGCACTAAATTCAATGTTTCCGTCTCTCGTGATGCTCGAAAATGCAATACAATTCGAATATTAATATATTCGCAACCAGATAGACTTGCATATCATGAAAACTGATGGGAGGAAGATACTATCCGCGAATCCATACGACATTCTGGAAAGAAATAGATAAGGATTTATCAGGAAGAAATTATTACGACTATTACACACACTTCAGAAGATGTCGGTGCTGAAACTTTTTTAAATAGCGCATTTTATTTTTACGCAACAAATGTAGTTTTAATAACGCATGGCCGTTCTTTTTCCGCGCGGTACTTTTATTTTATTATTTGTGAACGTGCAAGTCTGTTTGCGCCATCATTTTAATTGACTTCGATTGATTGCCGCGCAAAAGAGGAGCGCACGATAATTACCAAAGAGGCGGATTTATTTATTAACTGTTTACACACTTGAATGAGTTTTCTCGATTGACTCTCTATCACCGCTTTGTTTTATCGCTAATAATTTTAGCCAATATGTACAATATCGGTATGTACTTGAAATTGTTTTTTTTTTAAACTAAAGTAAGTTAAATTAATGCCTAGATTTCAGTCGTTGCAAAAAGTTTCTTCAAGAAAAATAAGAAATAAGTTAATTCTTTATTTATTTTGTTTAAAATTTTATCATGCGCTTCTAAATAATTCTATCTTCTAAATAATTTCTTATCATGCGCTTTAGTATGCGGTTTAAATGATCTTACTAAAAATGACTGACAAGAATACGTGACGCGAGTCAAGTATACCTTTCGAAAATACACTATTTCGAAAAAAAAACTTTCACCATATTTTTGAAGATGTATCGAGTGTAATTTACAACTGACAGGTGAGATATTCGAATCCCAAAGGAATGTGTATCCTTCATATCCTTCGACGTGCACCGATGGATATCCACCTCGTGGCCTTTCGCTCTTTGGCCCCATCGACTTAGTCCACGACACTCCACGATATCGTCGCTTACACCGGGATTCCATCATCGCGTTTCCACTTTTACGTGCGCGGCACTCAGGCCCGATATTTAATTAACGACGCTCCGGCGCGACTCGAGGACGATATATAAAAGGCGTCTCTCCGAGCGTCTCTCTCTCTCTCTTTCTATCTCCCTCTCTCTAGAAATTTGCATCTCCACTCAAGTCACGTCGCGTATGTGGCTCTTACCCACACTCTCGCTTATGGTCACCACACGCACGCGTTAAGTCCCGACGGTTAATACTTAACGAACGATATCGTAAAATTCCGATCGCCGCTCGCCGGATCGAAATACGTCAGGTCAGTTTAAGTGGAAATGCTCGTAATTTTTTTCAAAGATTAAGCAGGAAGAAGGACTGTCAAAACGAAAGCATAATTAATCCTACGAAATCGTGTATCACTAAAAACAATATATCGCGTTGACGTATATGCTTCGTATATTATATTTTACATCGTATATGTGAAGTTATTAAATGGAAGAAAGATATTTCCTACTTGCTTCTTTCTTTCTCTTTCACTCTCTTTCTCACGCGTTATAACGTATACGTTCTTTTCTAATTTAACAAAATCGTGAGGTATCAAAATGAAAAATTAGATACATGTTTAGAGAGAATTGAGAGGACTACTTCGGCGGTGAGAATCATTAAAATTTTACACGGCGTAGACGCATCACCGTATATTTTTACTTCACTACTATCTTTGCCTCATTCTCGGACGCTTGAGTAGCGCATTCGCTTTATGGACGTACAAACGAAGGGATCATAAAGTCACGCGGACGTCGCTCGCCCGCGCGAGAGGAACGTCGGAGCGACAAAATCGTAATCTCGTGGTGACACGTCGGATAATTATTCGGATATCCTCGAGAAGAATGCCCGGGGTATCTAGATACCTTTAATGGGGCAAGCTTTCAGCCGCTTATCTGGCCAAGGCTCACTCGGGGCTTTTACCCCGGGGCCCCGCTCTCACCCGCGCAGATAAAATACACTCGTAACATATCCCCCCACTTCTGGCCTTTCCCCCCGCCGCCCGATATAATTAACCGCTATCGCCGCAAGAGCGAACGGCCCCCGTTTTTCTGTCTTTTATTTCCCTCCTTTTTTTTCGCCGGATCGAAATTCCATTACGAGCCATTTATTTTATGCGTGCGTGATCGCCGTCCTTACGAAGAGAGAGCGGACGCGCGGTCCTGATAAGGGACATCGGCTACGCCCAGGACTAACGTCGTTACGTTCGCGAATGAACGTTGCGAGAGGAGGAAACGGTAAAGTTCTCTCGATGGAGGATGCCCGGGGATCTGAAGCCCAAGGGTCCCTCCCCTTCCCTCTTACGGGAATTGTCATCTCAGTTTGAAGGAGCCCCGCGAAAATGCAGCGTCACGCGCTCGATTTTTTTACCGCTTGCAAAATAAATATAAGAAAACTTTTAATGTCACTTCTTAGTTCAACAGTTAGTTGAATTAATCTTAATTATAAAACAAAGGGATTTTATAAGAAAACTTCTCTTAAGGAAAAACTTAAAAAATATATAACTCATAAGAAAATATAACTCCAAATTTTTAGTTTACAGTCTTTTTCATGACTCCCTAATTTGATGGTGTAATTATTTTATTTTTTATTATAAAGCAGGAAATATAATTAATATCTATAGATAATGCTACGTAATAATAATGAACGAAATAAAATAATAAAATAAGATAATATTGATGGTAATGAATCATAATCAATTACAAATTCTAAATTGCAGAGTTATATTCCAACGCGCAGTGATAAATTACGTAAATTATCTTAATGCTGTATCAATACAGCACCGGCCGAGTACGTCAGGAATTTACTCCAATAATTGTGTACATGTAAATTAATTAAAATATATTGACAGGACGCGAGATTGCTCGTTGGGCAGCTCGATTTCCACGCTCGCTCCTGCTAATAAACCTTAATTAACGATCGCTA
Organism: Temnothorax ravouxi; assembly: GCA_030770255.1. Lineage (NCBI taxonomy): Eukaryota > Metazoa > Arthropoda > Insecta > Hymenoptera > Formicidae > Temnothorax > Temnothorax ravouxi. The sequence continues at coordinate 64,405 of JASTWP010001309.1, forward strand.
TCTCGAATAATTTTCCTGGCGGGTCCCAATCGCGGGACTTCAACTTAAGTTAATCAACGCTCTTTCAGCAATGAAAATATGAAAACCGCGATTTTTCCTCGAGGGAGAGGAAACGCGCGCCTTTGTGCCGCATATATACGTAACGCGAAGGAGACGGGAGACGATGTTTCAAGCGTTCGTGTGAAAATGACAAGAAATAACGAGCTTACGCGGGAATATGACGAAAGTGGACGAGGGTAGAACGCCACGATATAGATTATTATAATTTAATATTTTCAGAGTTGGTCAAACGAACTCAAAGAGCGAGTCACTCGAGTACCGTCAATCCGTCTCCGGGAGTTAATCCCGCGAGAGCACGGTTAATCCCGCTGGATTATGTCACGCCACAGTATTTAAGCGCCGGGGCGCGCTCGTGAAACTCCTGTACATTCGCCTAGATTTAGTAAATACCCCGTGGTTTCGCCCGCGGTGGAGATTTTTATCCATTCGATTTCGCGAGCGCGTTGCGGCTCATCGGCGCCTTTCCGCACTCGGTGAATTTATAACCAACGTTAACAATTAATGTCTTAACGATTAATTAATATATATATATCTAAAATTTACACGTGTACGTGTGGGAAATATCTTGCAATCTTTTAACACGTTTTTTGCGAACATATTTATCGTACTATGTATAATGCACATTAGATTATAATCTTAGCTAAGTGCATGCGGCACTCTTAACAAATTCTGACACGTAAAGCTAACTGTTCCGGAAGAAAAGAATATGTTAAGATTTTGCAACTTTGGCATGAAACAAAATTATAAATTGAATATTTTAAAAATTCTCTTCGCGATAAAGCATTGCTACCTTACTATCAGGAATATTCCTGCAGTTAATGAACTCTCGATTATTTTCCTCGTCATTTCGGTAGCGGGTAGAGGAAGGAATCAATGCCCGCTTAATGAAATGCGTCAGCGCCGCACCATATGCTGCTGGCAGTTATATGTTGTCGTGCCAGCTTAAAAAAATCTCGACGCGATAAGGGTGCGCACGCTGTGGGATCCGTCTTGAGTGGTCGTCTGATTTCTCAGAAACTTTCTCCGCGTGGAATTTGGTCGATAGGAATCATGCAAAGGATTGAAAGAAAAAGAAGAAGGTCTTTATTGAAGTTCAACAGCTAGATACATCTTTGTCTATAACGATATCTGGATTATCAATCAAGGGCAATATAATTCTCGAATAGCCACGTTATATAAATGTTGCATTAAGATATTCATATGCGATTATTATGCAACTTTTATACGTTGTTATGTCAGCGTTTCATAACTGTTAACTGTAAGATATACGTGGCCGAGGCATGTATCATTTCGGCCGAAGCATTCATCAAAGTAATACTTCGTGGAGAAATGAAACATCTTTCCGGATGTACCTTTTATTTATTGTCTTGCAGTATTTCTACCGCGTGCGGGCAAGCTGCTATTCCGCTTCCGGCGCCGATCGGGACTATTTCTGCCTGCACTCGCGGCATGGGAGAAAGCTTCGATATCTCGCGAACTTCCTGTAAAAAGAGTATAGATATGATTACGGTTTGCATACACGCTACGCGAAAGGTCTCCACTCTTATCTTCCCTTAGCGTACTACTAAAATGTATAAGAGGCAATAGTCCTTATCGATTTCCTGGAACTCGTTAATATCCCGCGATACTAATTAACGTGACGCACGGGTCATCGCTCGCGCGCTTCCGGTAAAATTTGCGGTCCGATGCAACCGCGCGGCTTCCTTTGTGGAAAGACGAGTTAAAGTCCAAACACGACATTATCTTTGTGTTAGTTAAAACGACCGAGATCCTTAATTACCGTGCGGCATTGATCGAGAAAAATCCGAGAAAAATCCGAGAAAAAGCCTTTTCCGCGGATCCGGTTTGTTGGAATCCAGTTACACCACCAGTTTGCATGTCAATACCGAAAAAAACGCAATTTACGCGGTGTAAGCGGAATTGTTGCCGAGGAATCTCGATATTGATTCGAAGCGAGAAGCTAAAACGCTATGCAAATCAGTTCTCAATCATTTCCGGTATATTCAAGAACAATTCCTTTCTATAGTAATTTATATAATAATTTAGAAAGATAAGTATATTACGTAATGCTAATTACATTAACACAAAAAGATCATGTCAAATGTCAATATATTGGATAATTGTGAAAGATAATATCTATTGGTTCTCCCAGATCGTAATAACTTAATTTAAATAATGTAAAAAATATATACCTTGAAATTATGATTAATAATAAAACACATAATTACATACATAATTATTCATGCTAAAAATATCGCAATTTCTAACAGAGATTCGTTTTCTAATATGCCTCTTCTAATTTACATTTCTTGAACGTGCCCTATTCTCCAATAATTATTCGCTGTTCTATTCACTTCGGTCTCTCCCCAGTTTCAGTGATCGCGAGTTGCCGAGATTCCCGGGAAGAGAGAGAGAAAGAGAGAGAGAGAGAGAGAGAGAGAGAGAGAGTGTCAAGCTGGTTTTGGTCCACAGGAGGCACGTCTCAATATTTGGGAAGATATAATCGGCTTATAGTCTCGAGCCGGTAACTTAGGACTGGGCCCTACCTGCTCGCGTTCGCGTTCCACGGATGTGACACGTGAACGAGTCCCGATATCTTTTCGGGAGAATGAGTAACAGGAGAATTCGAAGGAGGAGATAACAGGAGTGAAAGGAAGGGGAGTGAAAAGACAAAGAAGGAGAGAAAACGCAAGTGAAGGGAGAAAGGAAGGAGACGGTAGAGGAATAAGGCCCCCACAAACGTCGTATCGACTCGGTAAGGAACACAAGATTTCAATTACTCGGCTACCATTTCATCAAACCGGGACTTCAAGCTCTCCCCCTGCTGCCTGCAGGATCCATCGAGGAAGCCACCATGTCACCTCTAACGAACGACGGACGAGACTGCATACCGGGCGACTTCGTCCTTTTTCGTCTCTCAACTCATCCCTTCTTCTTTGTCGGTTTTAGGGACCGCATGGAGAATATTCGGGGAACTCGTAAATCGATTTTTTCCTTTCCAAGCCACGCGCAATTTCCGCAATATAAAATGCCCTAGGCATTTAGCAAATTTTGTTTCAATGTTAACGTTTTAAAAAATATTTATTTTTTAAAAGAAAAAAGAAGAGAGAGAGAGAGTTTAAATTTTAAATATGCTAAAGAGCTCGAGTCTAAAAATTATACTTTTATTAATCTTTCCATGGATAATTGAAAATTGATATTATTTATTCAGAAACCTGAAATTTAATTTATCAAAATTATTTAATATTTTATGTGATGATATCAGTCGAGCTCTCTAGTTGCGACCACGAACTGTACGGCTTCAATTAAATTAAATGTCACGAAATTCGAATGGAGAATAATCTACGGTAATTAACAAGTCATAGCAAAAAGCTAATGCGTCGATATATAGTAGTATTTAGATATGCAACGTGTTAAAGTTCACGAAATGACAGCTATAACCGAATGTGTATATCCGGCTACATCTAATTTTAAATAGCTATTTTTAGATTAACTGCTGTTTTTTAGATTGACGTTATGTTTTTAACTCTTAATATCATTGAAATATTTTAACTTATTGATAAACACATTTCAAGTTTCATCGACATTCTAACAAAGTAATGTGGATAATCGTGTGTTATTGTAATATAAACCAAACGCGAGTGCAGGAAAATTGAATTTCCCTGTCATTTTATTAGCGTTTATACTGAATATATGTGTATGTATATTGAATTGATTGTTAAGTGAAATCGTTTCGTTGATCTCGGAAATACCGGCGTCATAAATCGGGAAATATCTATGTATTTCAGATTTGATTTCGGTTTCATGCATTTCGAAGTGAAGAAATCAAATGAAAACGTGCAGTTTTACTTAGTTTTCGCTATCGTTCGTCAAAGTGTTAAAATCACCTGTATGAAAAGACTAAAAGAAGTCGATCATTACTTGATTCAAGACGAAGTTAACTCCTTTATTCTGCAACTAGTGCGAATAACTATAACGTGGTCGTAGACCCCCCCCCCCCCAATGCCCGTTATCTAGCAGGTGAGTTCCGAGAGACATTATTATTACGCTTCAGTCCGAAACTGGGTGAAATTAAAGGAAAACAACGTGGGGCCGTAGTTTAAATGCACCATCGATAAGCCCGCGGGCCGGGCTTATTACTTTTTAATTAACGGCCGGCGCATTTGAAGCGTTTGTTCTTATCGACGGAAACACCGTTGCACCATTTTCCTATACTCTTTTTTATCCTCGCTTTTTTACTATAGTTGGGCGATTCAGTAGAAAGAGGACGTAAATTCGGGCCACGCCGTTCTGGAAATTATACGTACATGGAAAATCGAGTGAGAAAAATGTCAATTGTATTTTTTATGCAATCACATATAAAAGAAAAATATTTTAAAAGAAGTTCCGTATTTTTTACCTTCTGCAGTATATCATAATTTAATGGAGAGAATAGAAATAAAAAATATTTTATTAAAACACTTAAAAACACTAAATTAATTAAAATAACTTAAAAAAATTAACTTTTGAGTTCAGAAATTGATTATTATTCGGCCGTAGATGGCCATACCGCTGGATATTCAATTCTTACAGCTCATTCATGCGTTTTCGCGCCCACCGGATCTCGCCGGGTTGTAACAACATTTATCGGGTCTGACGGGAATGTAGCGCCATTAAAATGTATCCTCCGATACATAATCGGCCATCGAATGAGATGAAATCGGCTCGTAAGCTGTAATAAAATTATAACGAGATTGTGCCGCGTGGGCGGGGTACACGGGCCTCAATTATTTCGACCAGGCGCTTTGGAGAAGAGGGGTGGATTTCGAGGACAGATAGGAGGGAGGGAGGGAGGGGAAGAGGGGAAGAGTGAACGCGAGTGGATTTAGAGCGACGCCATCGGGGGGGGTTTTACGCCGGGTATTATTTTACAATTTTATAGGGAGAGACCGTGTTTCCGCGTTCCTGAATTTTACAGAGGGCATATGTACCCCGCCCCTTATATATGCTCTCCTTCCATCCCCGTTATATTTTACGTGCTTCCTCGCGCGGCATAAGCTACCTCGGCATAATCTCCAGCAGGGAGAAATTGTTCGCCTATGTTAGATATATCCAGTTCGCGAGTACACGCGGCTGGTCGACGATTAATCGCGAACGTCGTGAATTAGCTACGTTCGAATTCGAATTCATTCTCTTCGCAAATTAGCGTGGAATTAACCGTGCGATGCTTATTGTTGCAGCTGATGTGCTCTCGGTGCAAATATTACACGTTTATAACTCTCGAGTATCGTATGCTTCTGTTAAAATTATTGACAATCGACATTGTCACTGTTATTAATAACTTACGGTTTTAATCATCATCTCACATTACTCACATTGTTAATGTATAAGTTGAATATATTAAACTATCAAGTTATGTTTTAAGAATATAATTTGTACATTGTACAGACAATTTATTTGACAATTTGTACAGACAATTTATTTGTCTATACAACCATATTTTATATATTCAAAATGAGTTTCGATAAATAACGAATGTTGTTTTAGCCTTTTGCGTTTTTCTATTTCAAAAATGTAAACGGACAAATTATACTACATGTTGAATTACACTGATAAATATAACTCTCCGTCTCACGTGAAATATAGGGGTCGTTTAACGTGGAATAAGTGAATATGTAGCAATTCTCTGAACCAAATGGTCTTAATTTACCGATTTGTTTGCCGAGTATCCGGTTGTGGTGAGGTCTGACATCATTCTTATACGCATCAGTTGGGTAATATCCTCAACATTCTCACAGAATATAATTGCTGGTGAAGATATTTAAGACGTCGTTTTCCTTTTCGAGCACACATATGCTCTCTCTCTCTCTTTCTCTCTTACCCCCTTTCTCTCTCTCTTTCTCTCTCTTTCGTTCAGTCTCCGCCATAATAATTGCGACGATGAGAACGACAAATGCAGAGTCATTCTCCGCGCTGTGGCACGTTTTATTGCGACGAAATAATCAGTTAATTTCGCGACGGACCACTCTCCCCTTTTTTACAACGAGCTTTAAACGGTACTTAGTCATCGTAATGTGCCAATAAACAAATGTGATGATTATTTGTTCCTCGTTCCTTGTTCGCGTTTAAGTTAAACAGTTAATACGTGCCTTTCGTATTATAAACGTTTATAAAAAGTTTTATTTAATATAAATTACCTTTTTAAATTATATTTTAATGATTGATATATATTAAAGTAAAACTGTATTATGTTCTACTTATATGATTAATATGTGTTAAGTAAACTCGTCACATATTATACACATTTATAGATTTTTCTGGTTTAACACAAATTGCATATTAAAATGTTCTTCAGACTGCGTTACTTATGCACCACACACAGGATTTAGAATAATTTTAATTATGATTTTAATTGAGTTCGTCCTATTAATTGATATAATATCGATTATATGTGAACGAACAAAATATATTTAGAGTACAGTTGCTAAAGATTAAATTATTCTATTATTAAAAATATAATTTATGCAGATTAAATTAAAAGAGACTACGATCTCGATGCATTTCTCGCGATGTCAACACAGGCTCAGATGTCTCGGCGCGTTTCGGCCGGATTGAACGTCCATCGTGCCCCGTCCCCGCGTATTTCGCGAAGCCGTCGACGCAGGAGAGCGGCCGTCGCGCGAGACGGAACGGAGGGCTGCTGCAATGCGTGCTGCCCCGGCTCTCCCGCGACGAATTTACTGGTCGGACGAAATTCAACTGTCATTCCAAATAACTATTTACAACTTGGCCGAGAAGCCAAGGCATTTTTGCATACGTGAGTACGCGCGCGTCGGCTTCTGTCTGGCTTATACCTGGCCCGGGTCTGCCATGCCCGCGAGAGGGGCCCGCGGAGTTTCGGGGCCCGCCTGCATTTCGCCTGCAGGGCGGTCTGCCCTCATTAGACACCACTCGCTCGCGCACAGACACGTACACGCGTCCCTCAGCGTGCAATCATCCTCCGAGATCTCCGTCATTCCCTCGAATGACTTTTCGCCTTTCGTGCTGCGCGGCCGGGCCGTGCCGTGCCCGGGGTCCGACGCACGCCCCCGGTGGGACCCGATGGCCGGGGCCAAAATCTGTCCCTTTCGCCCCCTCGTCTCGTCGACGATTATATCCTGCGAGAGGAATCATTATCTATAATCATTGCTTGAAAATCCTGCACGTATGCACAAGTTCGTATTTATATGCAATACACGTCTATGTATCTCTCGGATCTTATATCTTTTATTATATCAAGAAAGACGAGTTTCCCAATCGTGTTACCCATTTCATGTTTAGAAAATTTATTTTATTCGAAAGGCTGGTACACATAGGTAAATTTGTTTGCAATATAATAGGCACATTGTTTTGGCTGCACTGCATGTGCAAATCCAAGTGTGTTATTTTTACATGTCTAAAAATGACATATTTCACTGAAGCTCTTTTTACATGTTTCTTCATGTGTTAAATTACGTCCTTTTACACGTTTAATCGAATTAAATTAACAGTTGATACGTTCAATTGTGTTAAATGACATGATTGAAAATGGCAAGAAATGTGTAAGAAGAGCTAAAAATAACACGCTTGGAGTGTAAGAAGTTGACGTGGCATCTGAGAGATTCAAAGCTTTGAATACGACGCCACCTTCAGTTTTCCATCATTGATCATGCGATATGATAATTAATTCTAAAGATTCGTTACACGGAGTTCCAAAGAGAGAGTTGACGAGAGCAAACAAAGACGTTTCTTGCGATTAAAAATGATTCACGATTGGACGGAAATCTGGCGTTACACGTTCCGGCGCAGATGCAATCTCTTCCGCGCGTTCCTTTTTAATTCGTCCTACCTTCTTTCGTCGCGTCCCTTCTCAGGTTGTCTCTCCAGTCGATCGTTCATTCGGATATTGCCAAATATCTCGGATAAGGCAAGCAGGGCTGTCTCCATGATGCTTTGTCCGGTGTGTACAATGGCGCACGACGGGAGAATAATAAGAAACCGGAGGATTCCCGATTGAGGCAGCGGAGGGAATCATGGAGGGAAAGGCGGGAGACAGAAAAAGAAAAGAGGGAGAGAGAGAGAGAGAGAGAAGAGAGGAAGATGAAAGTTTTGAAGACTGCGAGAGACAAAAGATAAACTCGACCGACTCCGAGATACGACCCATATTTGTATATTTCTACTTCATCTCCTATCCTCCCTCCGTTCTTTTATCCTCCATCTTCTTTTTGTTACGATTCTTCAGCCTCTCAAAATGCGACCGAAAAATAAGCCGAAGTATTTTCATTATCGACGATTAAATATAACTACCTAATTCTGTCTCGATTTAAATTTATCCAAGTTCATCGGGAAATAGTATAATGTATATCGTAATGAATGTTTGATGCAATATATCGCTAGTCTGTGTATGTTACAAAGAAAATATGTTTTTTTTTTCAGAACTACCGTACTTACGCAAAGTCGCCGGCATACCTGTCAAGATGCATCGAATTCATGGTCGAGTGAATCCAACGGTACGTATCGACGTGGCAATCATAATATATGTACAAATGCTCAGTCTGTTGGAATCTAGCGTTAGTGACAAGAAACGCCTCTCTCGAACGCGCGATCAAGCCCTGCGGGGCTATCTCTGACATATGCATAATTGGAATCGTTTTTCGATGACGTCAGGTACCTACTATACGCAGGGCAATGTCAATATCCTATATATTTTATAAGCATACCTGTAATTTTCTTTTATATATTACACACAATTTTAGCATTCTGCATTAACATATATATTCTAGAGAAAATATTCATGATTGTGGTAAACATTTTCTTTAATATCATACATATAGAATTATAAATCATAAGACACCTAGAATGTAAGTAAAAAAATTTAGGACATTCTGACAGTTAAACTACTTACACAATTTGACTTTCGTTAAGAAAATATAAAATTTAATTATTGTTAATTTTTTTGAAATATATATATATTTTTTTTGTTTTGATTATATATTTCTCAATTAAAGTGGACTTTTATTTAATAAAAATCGTAGTTTCTTTACTTAAAACATTAATCACTAAAACATTGATCTTAAACTTTAGATTTGCTAAAGTGAACACAATGCCATTTATAATGCCAATGCTGAAAGATATAATTATGCGTAATTTTCAAAGATTATATGTTCAAGTACGTGAGAGATGCATCCTCAGAATGTATAATTACGGGTAAAATGCCTAATGTACGACAAGATGTTGTCATTCTGAATGAATAGAAAGTACAGAAACTGACGTTATTATCTAGTCATCAAAGATGTGATTAAAGCTATTATTAACTTCATAATCATTTATGTACACACATTGAGCTCCTCATGGATACGACGAACATTTACTACTTTAAACACTCTAATTTCTCTAAAATGCGAAACGTGTAGAGCACCTTTACTCTTTATACTTTTATATTCGCTGCCGCAATATTAATCTGTTACCATTTTGCACTAAATTATTTCGTTTTTCAAAGTGTTAACAAGCAGGAACCAAAATTACACTCTCTTTTATGTAGGTTAGTACGTTCGCCTTAATAAATTCGCAAATATACCTTTTTACAAGGTATCCAACTTTGATTAAAACAGTACAGAATCAACCGCGTAATGACTGTTTCAAATCTTGCAAAACCACGGAGGACGAGTTCCCACATTCGCGCGAATTCACGTCCCGCCGCGCGCGCGTCCGAACCGCGCGGTTCTCTATAAACCCAGCAGAAAATCGCAGCAAAAAACATCACAAAGTGACTTTGTAATACACGACGGTTCATTTCGGTTTGGCGAAACACACACGCCCGATCCCGACACACAGTCGATATTCCGCAGTTACGAGCACGTAACCTCTGTTCGTAATAACTCTCTCGATCCCTCCTCTTTTTCTCCCCTTTCTCTCTTTCCTTCCTTTTCTTTCTCCCTTCCTCTGCCTTTTCTCGCTCTCGTTCCCTTTGGAGGTCCGCGAGAACCTGCCCCGCTGGTCGGTTTGCCGATGCTTCTTCGTAGTGGAATTCTCTCTCTCTCTCTCTCTCTCTCTCTCCCTCTCTCTCTCTTTTTCTCTCTCCTTCTTCCTCTGCACGTCTACCGTTTACACGAGCAACACACCGTTTCAGTCCCTTACCGATCTTGTTGTTGAGATAGCATCGCCGAACATACGTGGACACGTTTTGTCTTCTAATGATCCAAATAGAAATTATTCTGGGCCGCCTACGGAGGTTGACCCTCAACGATGTCTTCTCTGATGCATTCGAGGAAGCATTCCTTAATGCGTGCTTGAGGATATTTGTCAGAGAGCTTTATAATATGAAATCATTTTTTTGTTCAATTAATAAGCTAATTAAGAAACAAAATAAAATAAAAGAATAAGACTTAGAAAAGAAGGAAATAGGCAATTAAAGGAAATAAGAAATTACAGGCATTTATATAAACAATTTAAAGGATAAAATGCTACAAAAATGATTTAAGCTTTGTGAAGTATTTAACTCAATAGGTAGATGAAAAAAATAATTATTTGGATAAAACAGAGATTTTGATGTCCAATCTAATACTATGTATATATTACATCTAATTAATCTAATATAACGAAATTGTGTGTGAAAAATTACTGACGCATACATCAGATTCCGAGGATAAATTTATAAGCAGTAGAGAGAAATAGTTTTATTATCTTCCGTACAATTTAATATTCCTTAGCTCGCACATTGTCTTAATAGCTCGAAATGTCGAAATGACGTTACCGTGTCAACTATTAATCCACTCGGATAGGATGCTCTCTCTCCTGTATTTAACCGCAAGGAAATTCCAGCTGTCTAGTTTCACCCAGCGGAAAGACAAATATCGGGTGCTTTTCGAAATTTACGAGAATTTCGAGGGTCGTTCTCATAAATCGGCGCGCTCTCTTCGAGAGACAAAACAACGCTCGGCGACACGCGAAAGAGCAAAAAGAATCAGCCGGGAGAGAGAGACTATCCAGAGAGCCGCGTGGCGTCGAGAGGCGTCGAGACGCTAAAGTGGCGAGCTCCGCGGAGGGTGCAGAGAAAGCCACGGTTTAACGGTTTGCGTTTTACGGGACGAGAGTGGAAGAGACGAGTCCAGGGACTCGACGGAGGACTCCGAAAAAATCGTCGTAAATTTAAAGCAGCCCGTGAAGCACGCGCGTGCCGCCCTGTCTGGCAATCGGAAGCAATTCAACATACGGTCCTATGAGGCATGCGATGGAAGGAGGACACCCACGACTATGAAGAGTACTTTTTTCTGCGTGGACCACACCGGTTGATAATTTATCTCATCCCGCCTCGTTTCTCGTTGTAAGTTGCGTTAATTGCTGTGAATAAAATTCGGAGAAATAAAAATGAAATTGTTGCCGATTATGTCGGAATTAATATCAGCTTTGTATCAACTATGTGGACAGAATTATAATAAATGAAGCTGCGTACGCAAAGAGCGGATATCATAGTAAAGCCGTGACATTACCATTGCTTGCACGCCGTGTTTAAAGCGATTAAATATTGCATTATTATACCTCCCATCTCGAGCCATATCATGAAACGTTTGCCTACTTCAATCCGAAAATGTACGAAATAATTTATGTCGACGCGGGGAAATCCGCAGAGAGCGGTTGTAGAGCTCCACACGGTATAATCGTCGCGCTAATTCGTGCATCGAGGAGAACGCATGGGGTATATTTTTCAAAATTTTACGCATTTTACGTTTATTTGCGGCGCATTGAAAAAATAATGCGTCGGCGAAAGAGGCAAAACTGCGAGCGTGCTGTCGTTAATTCAAAGCACGCACGCTTTCTTGTCGGTGCGCATCGGAAGCAATTTATAAATATATGTCTCTCTCTGTGCCACGTGGCAGGAAGACGATCTGTATTACGAAAATCTGTCCGGTCTCTCTCCATCGACGCATTTCTCAGCGCGCGGTTCACCACCGCACTCATAAATAATCGCATATAATTCGTCGAGCCCGGTCGAACCGCATCGCTCTCGCTACTTTGTCCGGTATAATGTCTTCCGGTCTAATCGCGCGCTATTATTTTGATGTATGTCGTGAGAGCGCGACGAGGAGAGGAAGGGACAGAGAGAGAAAGAGAGGAAGCCAGATCCCATTTCACGGAACACGAGCCGCGATTGTATTCGCGAAACAATGCGAATGTTATCGTAAATTACGGAGCACTTGAAAATACAACGGGGTAAGAGGCGGAGGAGAGAGACGAGACGAGTGGCGTGGAAATAGAAAAAATCGCGGAGGCTCGTAAAAGTGGTAACTGGAATGGCCGATGTGTAATACACCATCGCGCTGTGCATCGAAAATATAATAAAAAAGGAATCGAGATACGCCAAAAGTGAATCTACGAAAATGAACATACCGATGCTGTAGCATTTGCTATAAATTAGATATGCTTAAATGTTAAATATTGAATTCATGATGATCTAACATCGTAACGAGCACATTGGTCTTCATTAGAAAGCTTCGCCAACATCATAAAGTGCATAAAATTGTTGAATCCCGACGAAAACATTAGATTTTATTCTCTCCACATTAAAACATTCGCGCGGATTGTAATCTTCTCTATGGAATTCAACGGTACTGGGGAACCTAACTTATTCAATGCTAAACCTAATTACAAAGTTCACGTGCGGCTTCATGTCGGAGATCCGGTAAATCTTTCATTCGTGAACGCGAGGCGCAACGAAAACGGCGGAACAATTTATACGGCGGAAAGCGACATCAGTCAGGGTCTCGACCCTCAACTAGACGGGAATGAATAGAGGTATAAATGTTTGGCGTGCTTCTGCACTGAGCTTTGTATCCGTGCACGCGCACGCCACACGTGCGTGCAGCATTCGTAGCCATGGCGCGATGACTACACGGGCGTGCAACGGACGTACGCACACTAACGTATTGATCCACGCTCAATGTGTGTTGCACGACACATTGAGTGTACACGGTCCCAATATTTGTATCATCCACGTGGACGTTGCGTTCCCTTCGCACGGTAGGATCAACGACAAGCGCGTGATTCATCCTCCTCCATCATCTGTAGGAATAACAGAATGATCGCTCTTTAGCCATTCGGCAAATTCGAATAATAAATAAATTGGGAATAAGTCTGTCTTATCAAAATGCTAAGGACACAACAGAGATATAGATAATAAAATATTTTAAACCAAGTAATATTCACGCTATAAATGCTGATATTTTCTTTTGGCGCTAATTTTCATTTTAGTTGACCAATTCATTACTTTAGCTTAACTATTTTTAATAACATTATGCCGCTGCTTTATTATGAGTATTTGTACAGAGTTATTACATTATTAACAGAGTTAACATTATTAAAATAAATAAATAAATTAGTTATATGTGCTAGTAATATTGTAACAATATTTAGTAACGTAGAAAAATAATTTATGCTTCTAACAGTTATTGCTATACTAACGTATGTAATATTAATTAAAAAGAAATTAAAAAATGTGCCTCGTTACATTTTTCATTCCTCTCATTGCGAACCTAGAAATTTGTGCAAGCGGAATTATACTATCGTGTCAATTTGCCAGAGGCGAAATAGTGAGACTATCTCGCTCGGAATTTAATTTGTACAATACGTTTTACTAACCAAATAACGTCTGTTTATTAAAAAAAATAATATTAAACGATAAGCAATAGGTTTATTGTTACATTGAGTAAGTAATATTATGTTGTACGTATATATATCAATACAATAATATGTATATTTTACTTGTTTTTCATTCAAAAATTACTGACTTTAACAGCCAGTTTTTAATGCAGCCCGGCTCGGGACGCGAAGTTGACCGGAAACATCTTGCTTCATCTTCAACTTCATCACGTTGAAGATGGCGCGCGATATTTTAGGACGCTGAAGGGACCGGTACGGTGACGTTCATTCAACCGCCATAAAGAACGAGTTTTTATTATTATTACAGGCGATTAAATAACTTAAGTGCCGCGTAATTACGCTAACATATTGGCGATTTTTGCGTAATATTCCGTCGGCCAGCCGACATATTTTTTTGAAGAAATTACACGAGATCTCGAGCCGTGTCGGGCTGTAGTTCGCGTCCGCGTGTATAAAGTACACGCGAGACAAGGGGCATAACTGTCAGATGCATTCTAATGACGATGACGATTATATACGCGCTTTGATGCAACCCGAAGTGACGCGCGTGTATTATAGCGTAACACGCGCAACGCACGCTATACTCGTCGTTTACGTGCGTCGGTATACAATCCGATCTCGGGAGGGATCGAAGTTATAGTTGCAGGTTGCACAGGAGAAATCGTTAAAGAAATCATTTTACGTTACACGTTTTATTTCGTCTTACATACTTAGATAGCGCTATCTTTGTCATCTAATTAGTGACATCTGCTTGAATGCATGATGAGTAATTTCGAGACACGCAAAGTATCAAGAAATAATTACTCCGCAGATTACTTCATATTCTTGTGCGTTATATAATATTACTGTGGTATTTAAATGTGGTATTTAATTAGCAAAAATATCACTTTGAATGCTCAATTAATTTTAAGGAGGGTGCATACCATCGTATGTTAATTATTGAATAAATTATTTTGTGTTTCCTGCGTTATGCAGAACTTAACGTACTTTATTTCTACAATAAGTACATTTATATGCTATTCTTTTTATTAATTGGTTAAATAATCGTTGCGTCATTGAATGGAATTTATAGTAAATCGAAACAACAAAGTGATTATTTTATGAATTGTCGTAAATACTTATATGCTTGAATTTCTTTTACCTTTTCACATTGCAATGTTGGATAGTCATAATTAAATATAACAAATCTGCGCTGATATTACTATTAAATAAATATTTAAAAAATAAGCAGTTGCGTGTG